>VZRW01010437.1:7381-36177 GCA_013398125.1 Aegotheles bennettii
TTCTAATGCACCCCAGGATGCCATTGGCCTTCTTGGCCACAAGGGCACATTGCTGGCTCATGGTCATTTTCGTGTCCACCAGGACTCCCAGGTCCCTTTCTCCTACACTGCTCTCCAGCAGGTCAGCCCCCAGCCTGTACTGGTGCATGGTGTTGTTCTTCCCCAGATTTGTTGTAATTATCAACTTTGACCAAAAAGAAAACACAAACTGCTGCTGCATTCAGGTACAAAAAGAATTCAGGGTAAGCTCTATGTCACACTGTTCAGTCTTTTCTATACATACTCAATGCCCTGACTCATTGTCTGGAGTTTGGTGCAGCTGGGAGAAGCTTACAGTGAAAACACAATAACCATCTTTGAATTTAATAGATATTTGGCCCAACAAGCATAGATTTAGGTAGTACAAAGTAATGGACATGCAGAGACAATCTACTTGCTGCTATTAATATTGCATTCATACTGACATAACATTCTGTAGCAATGATGCTTTAATATCACTCAGCAATGACAAAGTCTCCCATTTTGGCTATATCTATATTTGAATGCACTTCTTGGATGCAAGCCAAAACTCTTCTGCAAGCCAAAACTCTTCTTCAAACCTAAGAGGGGTATCTGGTAGAGTCTGACTTTGGATCTGTGGTTTCTCTTTGCAGAGTACAAGAATTCACAAAATAAGGAAAAGCCACATATGTTGTGGTCACCGTCACACTATCTCAGATACCCATGCAGTGCCATCACATGGACAATATGAAGCAGGCAACAGCTTCCAAAAAGTATCCACTGTCATGGCATTAGCTTATCTCCTGAAGTCTTTCTCCCAGTGTATTTTGGATGTAGATTCAGTGCATTCCTATCAATATGAGGGTAAACATCTTTATCAATGTGATAAAACCTCATAAGTTTTTGTTCTTCATCCCTGGGTTCATGTTGTTTCATTGAGTAGTGAGTCACAAATAAGCACTCCCAACTGGGTCAGGCAGAGCAGAAAAAAAATAATCAATTAAATGGGCAATACTGAGAAATAGCTGGAACAATGATCTACTGTTGGTGAGTTTCTGACAATGACTTATTTGTCTTGGTCTTCTCCAAGATAAGAAATGGCTGAGTGAGGTGTTTTAGAAGGTACTGTTGGCTCTTACACTTTTAACCTTTGACAAACTCTGATGAATTTGTTTTATTCCCACAAAAGACAAAAGAACACTGAGAAATCCATGCAAATTTTCTGTCTGCCCTGTTCATGTTAATTGCTAGTTTTCTTCAATAAGCACATCTTATTGCAAAAGAAAAACATGTCAGTGCAATCCTTACTCACCTGGAGTACACATGGACTGCACACTTCACATTGTCTTTAGTTCTCTAATTTCAGTTTGCCCTTCTCATACTTTCAGTTAACCTTTATCGTGTTGATATTCTCAGTAGACATCCTCCATTTTTCAAATTGAGTTGATTATGCTGTATAACATCTTTGTCAGAGACATGGATGGTGCAGTTGAGTGCATCCTCAGCAAGTTTGCTGACTATGACAAGCTATGTAGTGTGACCAACACACCCGAGGGACGGGATGTCATCCAGAGGGCCTTGACAGGCTTGAGAGGTGGGCCCATGCAAACAGCATGAAGTTCAACAAGGCCAGGTACAGGGTCCTGTACATGGGTCAGGGCAATCACAAGCACAGATACAGACCAGGTGGAGAATGGATTGAGAATAACCCTGAGGAGAAGGAATTGGGGGTGTTGGTTGATGAAAAGATTAACATGAGCCAGAAATGCGCACTTGCAGTTTGGAAAGCCAACTGTATCCTCAGCTGCATCAAAAGAAACATTACCAGCAGGTTGAGGGAGGTGATTCTCCCCCTCTACTTCACTCTTGTGAGACTCCATCTAGAGTACTGTATCCAGTTCTGGAGTCCCCAGCATCAGAGAGACATGGACCTGTTGGAGTGAGTCCAGAGGAGGGCCATGAAGATGATCAGAGGGCTGAAGCACCTCTCCTGTGAATACAGACTGAGAGAGTTGAGGTTGTTCAGCCTTGAGAAGAGCAGGCTCCAGGGAGACCTCATAGCAGCCTTCCAGTACCCAAAGGGGCCTACAAGAAAGCTGGAAAGGGACTTTTTGTAAGGGCATGTAGTTACAGGACAAGGTGAAATGGTTACAAACTAAAAGGGTAGATTTATATTATGTATTAGGAAGAAATGCAGTGCTGGGTAGCATCTGCTGATCCATGTAGAGTTGTCCAGGTGGAAAGTCGGTGGTGTAAAAGTGTCTGGTGAGAGGGGGGAGGAGTTGGCAGTGGAGAGATGGTGCCAATGGACAGTTGGTGGCAGAGAGGTGACAGCAGACAGTGATCCTTTTCCATCCCGAAGTGCACACTTTGAGTCTTCTAAACAAAACTATATTTTAAGTAAATATTTGCAACAGAATTCATGCTACATGTTGAGTTTTAAAAATTGTGGGAATTTCTTCATTTAATTGCCCAGATCTTCATGTCTTTCTGTGCAACAAGAGGAAATGAGTATTCATCTCCTAGACTATAAAATAAATTGAAGAGCCTCTAGCTTAAGGATAGGTGCAATAAGTCTCTCTCTACAGGTTTTAAGTTCTGTTGTTTTTCTTCCTCTACCTTATTCATTTATATTCCTCTAACTTCTCATCTGCAAGCCCTTGTTAATATTCTCTTCATTTCTTTCCTTTCTAAACGTGACCTGTTAAACCTTTCCTAGCAGATTCTCCCTCACACTTTCCAAAGAACTGTGTTTTAAAACTGAGCAAGGAGAAAAGTAATTTTACAAGGCTTACACTGAATCTGAGCCTTCTTCACTCAACAAATAAACTCATTGTTTACAAGCTGCGAGTGAATACCATGTGCGCAGTTGAAAATGGGAATTTGAGAAGTGCAATGAGGATTTGTATCTATAATGCATTCATCCTGCAGAGCCCTTGTACAACAGCTGCAACCAGCCGTTGTAGTATTAGAAAATTGCTATTAGTTTTCTAAGTGAAGAGAAGAAAAAGAAATGAATGGAAGAGGGTGGTCACAGTCTAGCACATCTTTACTCTTAATATGTTCATGTTTTTTAAAACTTTTTCTTCATCTTCATCTTTTTTTCTTTATAGACAACGGAGCTAATTTTTAATAGCAACAGTGTGTTACTGATAGCATCAATATGATCTTCCAGTGCCTGCACTAACCATATACAAAAAGCATTTGTTGAATGTTGTTGGGAACATTCCCTCTTTCCATGTATTATTCTTTCCATGTATTATTCAGAGCACCCAGAATAACTGTTTAAGTAGCTTGTTAAGAGCATTAAGAAGAGAACTTTGCTAATGTCAGAGTCTGCAGGAAAAGATAACCTGTGATTTTCTGTGTTATAATGACTAAAGCAATATCACAAGCTGTAGTACAAGAAAATTAAGATTTTTCAATATTGTATCATCACCAAGGAAGAAACTGTAATTGGAATTATCTATCAATTTCTTCTAAAAATTACACCAAAAACTACAGTAAAAATTGATACCGAGCTTATCTGTCAAAATTAAAAAACTCTTACATGGAATATTAAAGCACAATTATTTTATTACATTGCCTAAAACAAGTAGGTAATTTAGAAGCTATTAAATCATCCTTGGTCTGCTGTACCTGAGGTAGAAGCTGCCTACATAACTTTAAAAGTTTTTATCTTTTCAACTTCAGCCTCATTGCAACCATCCACTGCTCATGCATGACAGGAATTCAAAATATCTAACATCCTGTTAGATATTTTGCATTACTGCATGAAATAGAAACATGCACAATTCACTTACTGAGAAAAGAAGACAGATAATCTAAGACATTGGGTCAGTTTCCATTGATTGAAAATACCTGAGCCAAGATCAGCTTCATTATGCTAATGTTATACTACCTGTGATTCATCCACAAAAACTACCCGTAGTCTTAAAAGAAGCCTAAACGCTATTGCAAGGTTACATTCTTTTTCACACTATATCAAGGACTTCTAGTGCTTAACAGCAATAATTTTCAGTAAACAGGAATAAAACAGCTCCCCCAAGTATAAATATTTGAAAACAGTGTAAACTACCATGAGTTCCACTGATTCTAAGAGCTACCTGATATCCAGCCCCTTGTGGCTGGAATTTGGAATTTGATGTTTTACTCAGAAGACCAGCTGCTGTATATGTCCTTACTGTGACATAGGCAGATACTGGGAAATTTATAGTGCTGGTTTCTCCATATTTACACTGGTGAATTCAGGTGTCCAAATCAATACAGAAGCACACCTGTCATTCTGGTGTGACACAGGAGAAGAAAATAGAAACCATCAACATTTCTTCTTTTCTGCTAAAGTGGGTCACATTCTCAGTAGTGTACTCTAGCTGCACATTCATATGAGCAGCTGAGTCAGGGTGCCAAGCCAGGTACTTGGGAGAAGAGCAGAAAAGGGACACAATGAGACACGGCAAATCCAGGCTAATAATGAAGTGCCCAGAGCTCCTGGAGATGGGTGGTCGGCTGCAGGTAAACCCCCCCCAAAGGGAAGTACTGGGACACTTGCAGTCACCAGGGCCAGCAGCTCCATTGTTCTGAGAGCAGCTGTAGGCCAGGGAGAAATCACCATATGTGTGGTCACTGTCATCATCACAGTCCTGGAGAAGCTAGAGATCACTGTAGGAGGCCAGAAGAAACTTTTGCTCTGCTTCTCATGGCAGAAGCAGGGGAAGTCTGGGCAGCACATTCTGCAGAGAAGGTATCTTTGCCAACAAAGAAAAAAAGAAAGAAAAAGTTGGATAATAGTATCTATATCTCATATAACAAATTTGGCTTCTAGACGGAGGTTTTAAATTCTACAGACATTTTAGGGAAATTTCATTCCATTAAGGTAGAGAGAGAATAAAATCAGGATAATACTTGATTTAAAGATCAGATCTTATATTGCCAACAAAGCTATCTGGAGACAGCTATCATGCCAAACTACCGGTTTGTGTTTAAAGACCGTAGTCAGACAAGACAGTACCCGACAAGGTGGGACACAAACCATATTTCTTTGTTTTCTCCTTTAAAATCTTGTGGAGTGTCAGAAGAAACTTTAAAGGAGTAAAAAAAATATAAATTTATGGGTTTTAATTATTAATTCTAGGCTAAGAGATGCTAATTTGCAATTTTCTGTAGTTGTTTAGGACTAACAGAATGTCTTGTCCACAATGAAAATTTCTCCAGTTAACGACTGTTACCAGAATCTTATTAACCACAGGCTGTCCCACCTTGAAATAACAGTAGAGATATCTCCTAATTCAGAAAAATCATAGGTAGATCAATGTATTATCCCTATAACACTTCTCAGAGTTTTGATTTTTCTGGTGTCAATATTTCCCCAGGAGAGGAGAAAACCAAACAAAATTATGAATATTTGTCCCACAAAGTTCACTGTTGCCTTCAAAATTAAAACTCCTGTTACCAGCAAATCTGACTAATCATAAATTTTTTGGTGTTTTGTATTTTGTTATATTTTTATATTTCCNATAAATTTTTCAAAAAGGTCATCATGGGGTAGGTGCCTAATAGGCCATGTCCTAAGAATTGAAAACTGTATTTTTCAGAGACAGTTTAGTTTTTCCTCCCTTCGAGCATAAAACTGTACTTAGTGCCCTAGCCACTAAACTACGGTCATGTTCTTTTCTCTGATAGAATAAATATTTAAGTAGCCCATACAAAGTAGAGCAGCTTCAGTAAGAACAATTTAAAGTGCTCAGACTCAGCGTACACATGAGTTTGGCTTTCAAGACTTTTACCTCAGAAATACAAGTTCAAACTCTGTTAGGAAGAGAAGGTTGCTAAGTCTGAGTTTTCTGTAGTCTGAGTTACTGATCTTACCTCAAGATCTTGAGACACGGGGCCACATCAAGCCTTTCATTTCATTTTCTCACCTGAAAGCAGAGCTTCGTAGCTGTGTATGCACATTTATATACCTATGTGTATATATTACAAATATCAACATGTGTGTTCCCTGTGAAACTCTTCCAAACAGTATGACTCTAGAGCTACAATAATAACCAGAGGAAAGCTATAGCAATAAAAACTGACAGTGAAAACCCTCAAGAACTGTGAAGGTAAGGAGAAGACAAAGAACAATTACGGAAAAACTTTGACTATGGTCAATGCAAGAGAAAAGTGAGACATATCCTACTTCGGGATATTTGCCATCAGGATTAAAATGTTAGAGCTGGAAGTAGCAGTTAATTTATAAATTCTTATGGTCTCTTGTGTATCTGTTACTTTTGTCAAATTTGAATTATCTATGAAACAAAATATATTCACAACTACTTAAGTACATAGAATAACCCAACCCTAAAAATATCCCTCTTTTTTTTTTTTTAGGACTTGATGTATTCTTGTGATTCTCAGCAAGCCTGAAGTTACTATGTCACTCATCCATCCATTGCTCAGTAACTTTGAACCTGTCATGTAACAGAAATTCATCATCCATAGAAAGATGTCACAAGGTGTCAAGACACAGATTTGTCTTTCTTATCCTTTTGTTGCAAATGAAATTCTACTGTCAAGATGATAGAAAGTTAGAGGTGGAAGTGTCTAGCAAAATGTCAGAACCTCACCCTCAGTGAGTTAGCACCGGTATTCACATCTGAATTGAGCTCTGGCAAAGGTAAGAGTTCTTGAAATCGAGCTAAGGATCTACTTTTCAAACATACTTGATAATCTCCTGGATTTACTTAAATAGCATCAGGTTGATTTGCTACATCTGTTGACACAGAGTTCTGCAATACAGCTGAGAGAATATTTCTGGTACATTATTCCATGACACAGGGACTCACATATAGACAGTAGAATAAAGGTGACAATGGTGATCTCAGAAAAACCTCAGTTTCAATTCTCTCTGGAGAGTCTGTTCAAAAATGTGGGGTTTACTCATACTTCTGTTTAGTCTAGAATATAAGCAGAAAACATGGGACCTGATAACTGCATGAAATATGTAATCTTACTACTCATGAGTTAAATACTCAGGAAAATAAAAAAAGCCAGAAAATGTGGGAAATGGAGTGTTGAATGAGAGTGGAAGAAGCTTCTCAAAGATGGCAAGCTGTAAAATATGGTTCAAAAATAGTAAGACAAGTTTCCTGCCCAATGTAAGTATCACCATTTCTTTTAAGTAAATATAAAAGTGAGAAGTGTATTGTATCTGTACCTATTGAAGAAAGTTTGTGTGCAACAAAAAAATGGACAGAGACAGAAGCAACAATGAAAAAGGAAAAGCAAAACAAAGGTCAAATGCTTGTCTTCATTTGCTTGGTTAAGAAAATAAAATTGTTTCTGTTCTTGTAATGGAGATTGAGTTAGCATAGAAGTCTTAAGGTTTGCATCTTCTGAAGATAATTTTATATTAAAACTATACCAAAGTAGAAGGATCATCACTCATTAACTTTCATCCAACAAGATTATTTAAAAAAATAACTTTGCTGTTTTTACATTAAAAAGCAGCAATATGTTTATGGTCTGACTTCATTCATGATGACACATTTCTAGAGAAGTAGAAGAGCAGAAATCTGCCCAAATATTGATTTTGCTAAGTAGCCTAAGCTATTGTGTTCTGAATTGCAAGCTTAAGCAACATGATAGTGACTGTCAAGCATGAGGGACAAAGGCACTAAATAGCATTTAGTTATTAGGAGCAACGAACATGCTGCTGTAGCTTTATATCTTTCTAAGTCTTATCAATCATGTTTATGAAGACAATAGAAAGTTATAAATGGTTACTGCAGTGCAGAGTGGTCCATCTCAGACATTCAATATGACACCTTTGTTTGAATGGATAAGAATTGCAATAAATTAAGAAACTGTAGTATATGTAACTTATCATGAAACAAACAATGGGTAATGCAAGGCCATCTCACACTTTTCAACAGCTATAGCAGCTGTGTCTAGAAAAATGCAGACAGAGCCATTTTATAATGCATTTTGGACTCATATTCCTAACCTATCTTTTGTGCAACACATTTTTCATAGAACGTATATCTAATAGTAAAGCCTGAACTGAGAGAAAGAAAAACTTTTATGATGTGTCACTTGATCATTTCTGACAATGCCTTCTGTTGATTTATTATAAACAGTAATTCAGATCAGTTTTATGATTAGCCCTCCTAACTTCTCAGCATGTTAATGCCAGTCACTTTCTCTCTAGAAAATAATGACAGCCTGTTACTGCCTCTCATCTCTTCATTTTTCACACTCCAAGTAGTTATTTTGACTTGGACAAAGGTTCATAGAAGAAGAAATTATGGCATCATGTTCCACTTTTAGTGTTAGTATACCTACTGCCTCTAAAGAATATGGCCTAATATATTAGTGACTCAGACTGTATCCCAATGGGAACATTGTTCGGGTTCTGTATCAAAATAGAACAGATGCTTTCCAAGAATTGGGCAATGATGTTTACTTATTTAGATGATGAGCATGTTAAAAATTCCAGTAATAGTCATTTTAATTCAGTAGTGGACTATGGGAAAGATGAGAGAGAATTCTTATATAACATATTACTGTTTTTCTCTAACTTCACAGTTGATATGTCATTTCAGAGATAGTGGGTTTTCATCTTGAAAATCAACAATTGAAACACATTAATTAATTTTGAAATGTACAGGTTCATTGTTGGTTGTGCAGACATAAATTGTTCGTGTATGGGATAAAGAAACATGCACTGTATGTTCCTCTTTTTGGAAGACAAATGACCTCAATTTATATGTCATTTAGCATAGCATTTGATTTTGCCACTTGGTGGCAAACCATACAGAGAATAGTTAATTTCTGTTGAAGCCCCTTTTTTTTTTTTTAACTTTGCATTATTTTTAGGAAAATAGTCTAGCTTTTCATATCATGAACTTCCTTTGTCTTCACATTTTCTGTGACAGTCATTTCTTAACTTCTGCTTTTTGTCCCTGAAAAATCTCCTTTGCTTTCATGAACCCACTTACCCTCTCTTGGTTAATGACCTTTTATTAAAGACCTATAGTGTATTTCTTTTTATTGCAAATCCTAATACTTCTCTCCCATCTGGGGCTGACAACTGTTTTCAGCCCTCTCTTTCAGTTCACATTGAGTTCTGGACTCATATAGGTAACTTTAGGCACTTTCTTTAAACCTCTGTGTCAGAAGCCTGTTTGCCCAGGATGCTGTATACAATCTGTTGGATAGAGCTAAGTTTCTGCAGGGTGCAGTTTGGTTCACCTCGGATCCTAACTGCTTTGTGATGTTACCTTCTGTCCTTCCCATCCTGCTTTTCATGTATAAAAATAACATTCTATTATCAACATGCCAGGCCCTCTTTCATTCTTGATTAAAAAGCCTAATATCTAAACCTACAAGTACTAAATTTTCCAAGAAAGAAACAACATGAAGGATATCAGAAATAAACAAAGCCTAATTCAGCACATCTTTCTCTGGGTCTTCTTCCTTAGAGTCAGATTAAAAACCCTAGTCAACACACAGAGCTGCATCCCCAGGTAGAGAAACTCATTCATTTATATACGCTTATGTCTATTTAGCTCTCATCACCTGTTGTTCATTGAGACAGCTGAATTGAGGTGAAACAAACTGATTTGAGGTTTCCTGTTGTTCAAACTGAAGCTTAAATGAAATTACTAATATAGC
The DNA here is from genome assembly GCA_013398125.1 of Aegotheles bennettii. Lineage (NCBI taxonomy): Eukaryota > Metazoa > Chordata > Aves > Caprimulgiformes > Aegothelidae > Aegotheles > Aegotheles bennettii. Next base: position 17,039 of record VZRW01010437.1, read on the forward strand.
ACATTTTGTATGCTACAAAACTCATTTGGATGTGGTCTTTCTCTGTTATACCTTGCAACTGACTTCTATGCTATGACCTCATGATAAATAATTAAGCAAGAAAAGTATGAAAACCTACAGCTATAATCAGATATATCAAGATGTATTAGCGAGAAAAGTTCTCTACACTGCAGTCAGCACTTATCCTTTATATTGTAAACGTTATCATGGTCTGTGCACACTATTTTAGTCCAGTATTTTCAGGATCTGTAGATTGATGTTAGTAGAAACAAAATTGCCCTGAACTTTTGACCAAATCAGGGACAAGACATCACCTGCAAAGGAAGCTATCATCAACAGCAAATAAAATATAACATGGCACTCTGTGCAGAGATTTATGACCTAATCCTTGGGAAACTGAAACATTTATTTTTTGTTATTGCTTAGTAACAAAAAAAGAGAAAAAATATGTAGTGAGTATTTCAGGATAACCATATTTTTGGACAGGCCAGTATACTACCATAGAACGCAAGCAACACAAAGGTGTTCCTCCTTTTTGATTTGAGGCAGTATTAGAAATCCTAATACTTCTATGGGGAAACTGCCTCCAAGTGCGTTCAGACTTGCATGTGACAAGAATACTGTTTTGAAGCTATACTGGTTGGTTTTGATATTCCTCATGCACAGAAATGAGAGAACTTTTCTCTAATTTAAGGCTTTGCAGTAGCTAATTGCAAAATAATTTGAATTATTCTTCCTCTCCTTTATTTCCTGTAGATTGTTCTCTTCTTCCTTTGGGTCTTCATTTGTCAAGTTTTCTGTGTTTCCAACTGGTTCTTATACAGAATAACTCTGCGCTATCCTAACATATGTTGTATCTCCACCATCCCTGCCATGCCAATGCAAAGCTCTTCATGGACTCTTTAGGAGTAGGTTGTATCTTTTCTTTGCTAATTGCTTGTTGCTGAGTGAAAGTTATAAAAAAGGAATTATTTTTTCAGTATTTTAGGCAACAACTTACAAACCTTTGAATATACTTTCACTTCTTTTTTATACCTTTACTGCACAACACTGACTGGAAACTTCTAGAATCACTTTTGAGATACAAAGTCCAAACTAGAGCAGTCTGCACTTGTCCCACAGGTAACGTTTGTTAATTATGCCACCTTAGGATTAACTTTTCTATGTTTTTCTGACAATGATAAATGATTTTCTGTGTGCATGTGTGTCAGATGATGTGCAGAGGATGAATTGTAACTACAAAAACTAAGATGGATTGAATTTTTCTTCATTTGTTGGGAAACATAAATCCCCCTACCAACCCTTTGTTGCCAGCTCCCAGGTACACAGATCAAGTGCCCTTGTTCTAGCTGCCATCTCAGGGTTTTATGTTTTGAGTAACACAAGCCCTTTTCAGTAAAAAACTAATTGGGCCAGAATTCACCAGCAGTGAACTACTATATATAAAAAACAGACAAACAAATAAAAAAGAAATTTATATCCAGTTAATTAAAAAAAAAGAAAGAAAGAAAGGAAGAGAAAAAAAAGGAGGGAGGGAATAGTATCTTGCTGTGTGCACGAGTATCTTTGACTTTCTATGTCACTTGCCACCTGTGGTGCAACAATTTCAGAAGAGACTTGTGGCAGTGTTCACTCCCTGATTAACTCAAATTATGTCTGTTTGTCCTTGCATCTGTGAATACAGAAACTACTAAACTCCTTGGGAAGTGAAAGAGGCAGCTTGTTCATTCTCTAATAAACTACTTTTTAACTGACTTGTAAGAAGCACAGTCTCACTTTAGTCGCGCTTGAATGAGCTGCCAGGAGTCATATGGAACAACATGAAAAAGAGGAGTATTTAAGCTTCCTGAAAAATACCACCATGCTTCTGTCATTTTTCAAAATAGTGGGTATAATATAAACTCCAACCAACCCATCATGTTTAATCTAACCAAAATGCATATATTCCTTTTCTTTGGGAAAAAAGAAACACAGCAGTGCCAGAAATTAAAGTAGTCGCTGCCATCTGCAGCATAACCAGCTCTTGTCAGCAAGGTTTGGTTACTAAGTCCCAGAGGCAGACCCACCTGGGCCCAAGGGACAGGTGTTTTAAGGGTTTTATGAGTGGTGCACAAGAACAAGTGTTTGGAATGTGTGGGAAGGGAAAGGAAGAAAAATGTACAACTGTCTGGAATATCCAGGGAAGATCATCCACTCCACCTAATTTTGGACTAGCCTAAACAACATCTTTGAAGAAAGTCCTTTTTGTGCCAGAAGTTACAGATATTCCAGTCATAGGCAGGTGGGGGAAATACAGTCTCTGAGGGAAAGGCTACACTGTCAAACAGCAACTACTTGCACCTTGCCAATGAAAAATCTTAAGAGACAAATAATGTAGTATACTAAATACAAATGGTAGTCGTTGGTGCTTAATGCAAAAACTACTGCAAGTTTTCTTTTAAAAGGAGAGGATAGCTTGGAGATTGAAACTCATGTGTTTTATGCGAGAAAGGTTCTTAATCTGAGAAAGGTAGAGAGAGAGAGAGAGAAAGGGAGAGGGAGATATTCTGCCTGTGACTTTTATTTCTCTGGCTTAGTCTTGAAGTTCTATATACATTAAAATCATTCTTCAAATAAGCTGTCTGCTATTCTAGAGTATCACTTTTCCATTTAGAAATCTCTGAAATCAAACCAAACATCTAGAAACCCCTAGTGGTTCAGTGAGATAATTCTCTTATGGAATTCTATACCAGTATGAGGGGCATTTTCCTGCTCTGATATGGGTGTTCTCATCCTACTCAATACAGGAAAGAGGTCTCCACATGCCATATGTCTTCTTCTGTCCCTTTCCCTGCTTAGAGGAAAGAAGTCTTGCTACCTGAGTGTCATGATGTTCAGAAAAGAGGACTGCAAAGTCTACTGAAAAACACATCTGCCTTACAATGTAAGGCTGACCAACCTTGCCAACACACAATGCAAACGCCACGAGCTGCCATTTTAATGAAGCAGTTTATTTTCCTCTTGGGTGAGGTGACTCAGAACATCTTGAACTTGTCCAAGTCCAAAATGTTACGGGTCTTCCTCTCCTGGCCTTTTTCCAGACTGTAAACTTAAATCATTGAATAATAAAACTCTTCTGTACAATGTGGAAATATAGGTCTCAGATATTTGGGTTTAACTTCATTGATGTTATCCACAGAGTGAGTCTTAAGAGCAGTGAGCTTTATAGAATCATGTTTCTTTGACAGAAATGTCCTTACATTGATAAAAAATTAACAGAGCCTGGCAGGTTTGGGTTATGGTGTGATAGCACGAGAGGTACCAGGAAGAAGGCTGGAAAATTAATTCCATGGCTTTTGCATACTTTGTGCCTTTGCAGGTGATCTTAAATTCGATTTAAACTTAAAATGGTTGCCCTTGGCGTCCTGGGTAAAACATCAGTAAACATTAGTATTGACTCCATAAAGAGGTCATATTGAGATCTAGGTTATTTATTGCTGCATTAAACAATCCTCTAATTTTGTCACTGGCAGGCTGCTTGATAAAGTTTAACTTTACTTGTCTTGAATATCTGAATGTGACTTTTTCTACTGTGTAATACTAATTTGCATTTTTGTCTCTGAAGAGAAGTCCTGCATGGATGTGTACATCCTGGTGCATATGGGCTTCTGTAACATATTCTGGGAGCAAAACACAATAAACTGGCTAGCTGAAATTGTTCAGTTCTGTAGTACTCAGCAGGCATTCAACTTCTATTATCATTATTAAATGTAACACTTGTAGATAATTTGTGCAGAGATCACAAAGTGCTAATGCACCCCCACAAACCCCAGAACTGTGTATCAGCATAGCATTACCAGATGCCATTTGTCTCCTCAAGCCTGTAATATGTAAGAAATCCTCTTTTCACAGAGCTGGTGAATAACAACAGCCAAGTGAAGGGTACTGGTGACCAAAATAACTGCAGAGGAGGAAGAAAGTGTCAACAAACAAAGTGAGCTCCCATTTAATAGTCAGATGGAAAGCAAATGTTTCCAATAATTGATAATAATCTCATTCTAATGAGGCAGTCTGTGGGCTCAAAATAAATGACCTTCATTTTTTCTAAATAACAGATAAACATAAACTAATAGAGTGTGATTTAGTTTTAGGAATAAAAAGTTCTCATAGATTTCCTGTAACTGAAGGTAATTTCCAAACAAATTATTCTTGACAGAGACATGCCATCTTTAATTTTGAAACCAGTTTATGATCTTAATTGCAAGATGCTATTTCTGCCACAAAAAGACAAAAAGTTGCTTTCTTAAACTTTTCACTTCAGTGTTTCCTCATTATCTACTCAACAAGATATTTTTGCTTTTGTTTTGTCACTCAGGAAAAAGGTATTACAACAAGTTACAGATGTGAACAAGAGGTCTCTGCACAAGCATAAATAATTGCAGTACAATTTGCAGTGCAAAAAAAAGTGGTTTGTTTTTTTTTAGTTCCTTGTGTTAAAAATTACTTTGCCAGTAACATCAAACCTGAGAACACAGAGTCACATGTATCTATTCACTGGCTTTTTAGGGGGTACAATGTAATCTGGAACACACTGAAATATCAGAACTATTCAACTATAACAAAAAGCCCCCCTTTTTTCATTAATATATAAACATTGTCTTTTTTATTATTTTGAACTGATTCTTGAAATTCTTTGTAAGCAAAATTTTACTTTTTGGTTTTGTTCACAGCAACTCCATATCCCTTTGAATTATACTGTATCATGCAATAGGATTTACCACTCATCTGGCAGTTACAGCTTGAAGTAATTAAGTCCCTGGGTTCTGTTGTTGTGAAGTTCTAAGTATTAATTCAGCCTGAAAGCAGAATTTGTTCTTTTTTTGTTAATGAGGATTTTACCAAATGATTGCAATTGCTGTTGAAATAATATAACAAAAACAAAAACCTCTCAGTCTTGGTGTTAAATGTCCTTACTCTCTTTCCACACATCATTCAGCAATGACAATACCTTGCCTTCCTCTGCATAACAACATTTCACTGTCCTAAACCGTAACTGTATTCATTGTATGAGATCTTTGATTCTATTTGAATATCACAAAATCACAAATACATTGTTTGGATGGTTATGGAGATTTTTATTTTTTTAATATTTTTTTTTAGTCTTTAGTAAAGCACACTCAGGTTTCCACAGAGTAAACCCATTCACATATTTCAGTTTGCCAATCTATTCTGAATTGCTTTGTCAACATGGGAGTGTAATATGTTATACCACCATATTGACTGTTTTCAAAATTCAGGAATAGTGGGATTTCTAAGTGTTATTCTGTATTGACAGGAAATTTGTGAAAGCACAGCACCTTCAGCTAGGGAATGTTATGAAAGTAAGACAGTGCATGTGAAACCACAGGCACACATGCTGTGCTTAGAGAACATGAATGCTGTTCAAATGCTAGGACTAGCCTTGAAGCAATTACTGAAACTGCAAGGGGAAAAATATTAATTAATTTTATTTCTCTTCAAAGATATTAAAAAAGATTATTTATTTTAAATATAGAGTAAATTATTATTCCAGTGGTGAAAAAATATGCTTTTTACAATCCCTAAGTAAAAGTGACTAATGTCATAGAAATATTTTGTCATTCCATATGGTGACCAATAGCCAATTTTCTAAGGTCAGTCTTCAGCTGTACTAAGCTTTGTGTCTTGTTAAGTAAATTCCTCATGTTTTTTCCTCTAGGTATGCTTGTATGCACTTGCTAATTAAGACAAAGTCAGAAGGGTAACTCTGTGTTGTAATGTGGAACATTTAAAACACCCATAAAACAAAAACTTTAAGAGTAGAAAATGGTAGTCTGTTAAATGAAATTCAGACTCCAGTTTGGCACCTCTACTTTTGGTATAGTCAGTAGAATTACTTCTCCCTCTGTCCTGAATTTGTCCCTAGGACATAAAAGGGCAACATTTTGGTGATTGACCTCTGAATTATGCGAAAGTTGTAATATGATGTATTAATTGACTTATTATTACTTAATTAAAGGATAAACAGGCTATTAAAATAAAAAATGCAACATGTTAGGAAATTTACCACACTTTCTGGGATCCTCCAGTCATGTCCAAAGTGTGAGAATGAGAAGATCCACAGAGTGCATGCTTGTAGGATGTGTCAGTCTCATGTCTTGTCCCCCTATATGCAAGTTTCCCCTGATGTAGGACAGAACAATTACAGAAAGTAGGAAAAGAATGAGTGGCAAGCAATAGAGGTGGATAAATCAAAGGCAGCAAGGGTTTTAGGAGGAGATACGCGCCAATGTCTGCCTAGAGGAACCAAACCAAAATGTATAGAAAAGAATTTTTCAGATGACTTGTAATTATCCACAAGTCCATTACCTGAGGGCAGCCTTGCAGATAAGTGTTTAGCAGGCGTGAAAAAATGTTATTCATACCACTAAAAATGTTGCACTTGTTGGAAAAGATATTAAAATTATACTGTGCTACTTTAATAGAAATAATAATACAGAATAATGCTCCAGGGCATGAGCTCACTATGAAGTGGTATGGGCTAGGAAGAAAGTGCCCCTTTGGGCAGGTAGGATTTTGAAATCCTGTCTCATGAAAGACTTCTTTACACTTTCTTTGATGCGTTTGCTACAGGCTCAGACAGAGCATACTGAACTGGGTGGTCTGCTGGCTTATGCTACAGAAACATCTGCTTTTACTGCTTCCAACTGAAAACACACTGTTTTTGTACTTTCTCTTGTGCTGTGAGAACCTTCATAACAATACTTTGGTTGTGCTTCAGTTCTGAAGCTCCTGATGCATCATTATTATGTGTACCAAGGTGACATAAACCCCAGCCAGTAGTTATATTGTGAAACAAAGCCTGCACAGCCAGGGACGTTATTTGCTTAAACTTTTTGTTCATAATATTCTAAGCTAAGAAATACAGTTTTTATTTCTTTCATCATATTTACAAAATGCCTTTATCTTTGTTAACAGGGGACTTGACAGTCTCTCTTTAACATAAAAGCCATTTTCTGTGTGATTTTAGTGCTGAGAAATGGTAGATGTCTACCGGGAAAATTTATACACATTATACCCTTATTTCAGATTATTATTGTCCTAAATTTGCAGATATTTGACAGAAAGATTAAGAACTGCCTGTGTGCATTGTTCTACTGTATTAATCATATGTAGGTTTTTATAGACATATATAGAAAAAATGCATTTAAAATTATTTTACATGCATTCTGCTCAGCTTTATTTATGAAGAACATTTATTTTTATTATCCACTGACATCTTATAGGCCTACATATTTTTCCTGCAGGTAGAAACAGGATTTTCATGGTACCCACAGTATGTTTCTACAGTTGTCCTTTAGTCAGGTAGTTTTTCTTGTTGTGTTCTTTTTACTTCAAAGCTCAACTTATATTTCCCAACAGGCTTTTCCCTAAGCCCAGGAATTCTGATATATTTTAAAGGTAAATTTATGTGTGATGCTAGTAATGTTAATACAAAATGTATTTCATATTACTTTTAATATTAACATTAATGCAAGATTACTATTAGATATCTTGCTAGTTGTTGTTAATTGCTAAAGCGACCAAACACTTATATGAGCTGTCCCAATTATTTTGATACTCAACACTTCAATAGTATAGTTTAGGTCAGAAAGAGAAAGCTTCTTATTTGGTTCACTTACAGATGACATTGTAGTAATCAGAAACAAATAATAAAATAATAAATTCTTGTTCATATGAAATAAGGTCTTCAGCAAAGCTGGTCTTAGATTCAAAGAAATCTGAATATTCAGCATCCTTATTGCATCCTTCATGTCCTTTCAGAATCATACCTGAAATGAAAATGCATTAATATTTCTTTCAAAATTCATAGCCTCAGAATAATTTCAACCTGTTCCCTTCTACTGTACACTCCCTACTGCTTTGCCCTTGGTTTTGCCCATCTTCCATATTACTGGCTCCAGTTTTACTATTTGTTTTCAACTGAGTGTGCAGAATCCTCAGATCCAAAGCTGGTTGCAAACTTGCTTTGACCAAGTGAACACAAGTTAAGTTGTTGGTTGACAAATGAACAAAACTGCCTATCATCTTGTCCTTCCTCCCTAAATAACATCCCCTCCCCTGATCAGGAACAGTTTCACAGCTCCAGCTTAATGAATGAAGCCAAAATCTATTTCACTGATATACTTTTCTAGTTTGGCCAAGACTCCTCTTGGACAAAGGTTCATGATGCATGATGTATATGGTACATAATGCATATGGTATATTTTTGCAGCTATGTCTGCTTTTCTCCCTCGCTATATCTATTGTATTTTATTTTATTCTTATTTATAGTAATCCAGATAGATTATTTTATGTTGTAATTCGCATTCTTTCAAATAAAAAAATTTGTATTGAGGGTCTGTGATATAAATGTTCATTATATCAACATTTTCTCAAATGTAGATTTATGCTGTGGTTCTCTGTTTTGCCAAAGTGGTAATTCAATTGGAAAAAAAAAATAAAATCCTGTTTTAAATAAGTTAATCATTATAAATGGCTATTTCATTGTAAATATATGCATTTTTTCCTAATTTTTGTTTTATTTCCTAATGTATATATCTGAACTCTGTTCTTAAAAAATGATAATCAGTAAGACAAACACTGCAAGTGGTCTAGATCATAGAGTTTAAACAATTTCAAGACTGAAACATGTAATAATCCTATGGCATGTCTGAATAAACCAGGTTCTCTTGAGGGACAAGAGGGCAGATCAGAGTGTAAATGTGAGATATGGCAGGATGATAACAATTAATTTCAGTTTAAACAGGTTTTTTTTTATTCTCTCTACACCATTTAGCCTGCCCTATGTTTCAGCACTATTTAAAACCTAACATTTTAACTTCTTTTTTTGTTCTTCTATTTTATCTGTTCTTTGAAGCAAGACAAACTTTTAACTTAAGCTAAAGTTCTGGGATGCTTGATTTGAAATGACTTGAAGCAGTAGATGTTGATGTATAAGGGGACTAGAGCCAGAATGGCTTTAAATCTTCTTTTATTGTATCATTTGAGGTTTAGTTTTCTGTTGTAGATGCTTTTTTGCCCCATAGAGTTCTCAGTGCCTGTTGCAAAACTCTTGCTCTGCACTTCAGAAAGAGGTTTCTCTGACCTTTTCCACAGAAACATTTTCCTGAAAGCATTAAACTTCACTGGATAAATGTATCCCCTGAAAGTTATACTGGTGGTCCTACACTTAATCTAATATGCCTTAACAATAAATTATGGTGAACACAAGGGCATACTCTCAAAGGTTAATTTTAGCCCAAACCACTACATCTGGTGTGGACTCTGGGTCAGAACTGCCCCTGCAAAGCATCTCTTCTCACACTTAGCCAAAAGGGAGACTCTGGAGAATAAAACTATGTCATTCACTTTGATGATTATGTTATTCACTTCTTCCCCAACTTGCACATACATTGGCTCAACAACTAATTTAACAGCAATAATGTTGTTTTTCAGAAGTGTTAATTCTCTAAAGAGAAAGTAGAAATCCTGTTCCTACCCCTACATTTTCACATCTCAAGTTTTCTCCATGCATTTAATCTGTGAGGTTTTTCTCAGCTTCTGGTGTGAGTTCAGAGTTCTCAGTCCTGTGTGTATCTCATGATTGACCCTGACAGGCTTGAGGGGTGGTCCTGTGCAACCTGCATGAAGTTCAACAAGGCCAGGTGCAAGGTCCTGCACCTGCATGGGGGCAATTCCATGCACAAATACAGGCTGGGCAGAAAATGGATTGTTTACAGCCCTGAGGAGAAGGACTTGGGGGTGTTGGCTGACAAAAAGATCAACATGACCTAACAATGTGCACTCACAGCTGAGAAAGCCAACGGTATCCTGAGCTGCACTACAAGAGGTGTGACCAGCAGGTCAAGGGAGGGCAATTCTCCCCCTCTACTCCACTTTCATGAGACCCCACCTGGAGTACTGTGTACAGTTCTGGAGTCCCCAGCATAAGAAGGACATGGAGCTCTTGGTTCAAGTCCAGAGGATCATGAAGATGATCAGAGAGCTGGAGCACCTCCCCTATGAAGACAGGCTGAGTTTGGGTTGTTCAGCCCAGAGAAGAGAAGGCTTTGGGGAAACCTCATAGCAGCCTTCCAGTATCTGATGGGGTTACAGGAGAGCTGGGGAAAGACTTTTCATGAAGGCATGTAGTGACAGGACAAGGGGGAATGGGTTCCAACTGAGAGGGTAGATTGAGATTGGATGTTAGGAAGAAATTCTTTCCTGTGAGGTTGGTGAGACACTGTCAGAGGTTGCCCAGAGATGTTGTGGATGTCCCCTCCCTGAAAGTGTTCCAAGGCCAAGCTGGATGGGGCTTTGAGCAACTTGTGTACCTGACTATAGCAAGAGGGGTGGAACTAGATGATCTTTAAGGTCCCTCCCAACCAAAACCATTCCATGATTCTATGATTACAAGAGCCATTTCCCAAGATTTTCAGCTGGGTTGTGTACAGCTGTGTGGAGCTTAGCTGTGTGGGCTGGGAATGGCAAAGAAGTCAGATAGATGTCTGTCAACTACACTACTCCCAGAGTAATTTAGAGGTGTGCTTCATCATAGGGGTCTCTTGTTTTTTATCTTAGAGCAGGTAATCAAGTGAAATATAACCATGCCAAAGAAATCCTCACCTATGAAGAGGTATTATGCTTATGCTGAAGTCTGGCATATCATTTGTAAAGTATACTATTAACTCCAATTAAAGTATTAAATATGCAAGTAATCGGAAACCTCCACTTCCCTTCCTCAACACCACTGTCCTTCCTTCATTAGTTTTAGTGACCAAAACAATCATAAATATCTACAGTAAATCTACAGCTGAGACAAGAAACCTCTGGAAAATGTTTAGTATAGATAGACAAGCCTCAGATATTTTTTTTATCTTTATATCACCAAGGCGACCTGCTCCAAAGCCAGGCTGATCTGCAGCAGAGCAACAGATCTCAGCAAAAGGGGGTTTTCTTGAGGTTTTCCCAAGGCAGGGAAATGACAGGGGAGAGGAGAGACATGCCAGAAGCTGGCAGATCTCAAGAGAGTTGCTGATGAGACCTCAGTGTTGCCAGAGTGATGGTGCCAAGGCCTGTAAAAATCTACCTGGTGGGCATGAGTGACCGGGAGTGATGTGAGCAGAGTGGGCAAACAAAGCATGGCATGTCAGCTAGAGCATGCAGCGTCTGTTTGCATGACAGTTCACACAGAAGGGGCATGCAGGAAGAGGATGTGGGAAAGGGGTGCAGGAAAGTCGTAGTGACCACACTAGCCCAGTTCAATTGATGGTTGTTGCCCTCTAAGAGGGCATTTAACTATGGTATCTACCCAGAGGAAAGCTCTGTCCTCTGCATTCACCAGAGTGGAGGTGGCAACCCAGACAAAGATGCCATGAAAACATGCAGCTGTCCAGTTCTCTGGCTTCAGGGAGTGCCACAGTCTTTCACCAGTAATGGATGGCAATAGTGGAAACAACTGTGCGAGATGTGAACAGCTGGGTGACCTGCTCAGCCTGGTGGCAGAGCTCTGAGAGGAAGTAGAAAGTTTAAGGAATATCAAAGAGCCTGAGAAAATGATAGACTGGTGGAGCCATGCTCTGTCCTCTCTGAGGCAGAACAGACACCAGCCACCAGAAAAAAAAACAAGATCAAAGGGTCCCTGTGTCCTGCACCCACCAGACAGACAGCAGTAACTTAAAAAAAAGGAGTGAATGGAGGCAAGTCCTTGCTTGGGGCTGTAGGTGAACCTTTTCCTTGCATACCTCACCTTCCCAGCTGTATTTGTGCAGCAGGTATGAGGGTCTCAATGTGTAAGGCGTGATGGGGATGGTGGTTCATCTACATCAAAGGTGTCATCATAGACAGAAAGACCTATCTCCCATATCACAAGCACCTCCACCAAGCTTAGAGTGGTAGGCGACTCCCTTCTGAGGGGAACAGAGGGTCCAATATGCCAGATAGACCCTTCTCTTAGGGAGTTCTGCTGTCTCCCTGGGGGCCCAGTTAGGGACATCACTAGAAAACTTGCTAGCCTAGTGCAGCCCTTGGACTACTATCCATTACTGCTCTTCCAGGTGGGCAGTGATGAAGCTGCAACGCATAGTCCAAGGGAGATCAAAAGAGACTTTAGAGCCTTAGGATGCCTAGTGGGAGAAGCTAGGGCACAGGTTATTTTTTTTCTCTCTCCTTCCAGTTATGGGCAATGACACAGGAAGAAACAGATGCATCCAGTCTATTAATATGTGACTCCGTGGGTGGTGTCACTGCCACAGTTTTGGGTGTCTTGATAATGGGATGGCCTGTGAAGCACCAGGCCTGCTGGCATCAGAAGGAATCCACCTTTCTCAAAGGGGGAAGAGAGTCTGGATTGGGAGCTTGCAGGGCTCATTGACAGAGCTTTAAACTGGGTGACGGGGGGATAATACCAGGCTTCCCTGCAACAAGCTGGGGAAGACACACTAAGGCTGGAGGGATGTGGTGCTAGAGACAGACCTCAGCATGTGAATCAAAGATGTGTTGGACAGACTGTAGCACACTCAAAGTTTTATGGAAACAAGCCAGGGGCTCCTGAGAGCCATCAGGGAAGCACTTAGGAAATACCTCAAAGGAATTCAAGCCACTCCAGCCAGTAAGTCAGCTTCATTGGGGTTCCAACTGAAATGTCTCTATACAAACGCATGCAGCATGGAGAATGAACAGAAGGTGTAAAAGATGTGCACATGTCTACATGGCTATCATCTTATTGGCATCATAGAGACCTGCTGGGATGCCTCCTATGACTGGAGTGTTGGAATGGAAGTTTACAGGCTCTTTAGAAAGGACAGACAGGGGAGATGAGAAGAGCGGGTCAGTGATCCACTGGAGTGCATGGAGATCCACCTGGGAATGGATGTAGAGCCCACCAAAAGCTTATGGGTCAGGATTAAAGGCAGGGCAGGGGACATTATAGTGGGAGTCTGCTACAGACCATACAACCAAGAAGACTGAGTAGATGAGGCCCTCTGTAGACAGATAGGAGTAGCCTCATGTTTGCAAGCATTGGTCCTCACTGGGGATTTTAACCACCCTCATATCTGCTGGAGGGAGAACAAAGCAAGGCACAAGCAATTCAGGAGGTTCTTGGAATGTATTGATGATAACTTCCTTCTCCAAGTGACAGAGGAGCCATTGAGGAGAGGTGTTATGCTGGACCTTGCTTTCACTGACAAAGAGGGGCTGGTGGAGAACGTGAAGCTTGAGGGCAGTGTTGGTTGCAGTGACCATGAGATAGTGGAGTTCAAGGTCCTCAGGACAGCAAGGAGGATGCACAGCAAATTTTCTACCCTGGACTTCAGAAGAGCTGAAATTGGGCTCTTCAGGAACCTGCTTTGTAGGGTACCATGGGATAAAACCCTGGAGTATTCCCTCCTTTGATGTTCCTTAGAGGACTCTGGTCTAGTGCAAGGTGTTCAAGCCTATGGCAGGGGAACTAGATGGTCTTTAAGGTCTCTTCCTACTCAAACCATTCTATGATTCTATATGGCTCTACACTCTTGACTATGTCAACATTTCAGAAAACCTTTCCTAGACTTCTTACTTCTACCTTGTCATTTAGGATTCCATTTTATTTGGTTTAACACATCTTTTCTGCTTCTAGGAAGTAGGAGAAGCTCGTCTCTCAGACTCACTCTCTCATGTGTACACATTTTCTCATCCTTCTCCTTCTCCCTCTCCACTCTGTTGCAGTTGTGTTCCAAGTAGTTCATCTATTCATAGTCATCTGCATTCTCCCCTTTTCCCTTTCCTCCACTGTTGCGGCTCTGATGCTCCTCTACCAGTTCCCTAATGGATTTTCCTTTTGTAGTCTTTCTTACTGAGTACATTTATGCTCAGTAAAAGAGAAAACTGAGAGGATGGGTGACTTCAGCAATCCAACTGTTTTCAAAGACCTTATAAAACACATAATGTTACTGGGCAACAAGATTCTCTGGTGACAGGTAAGGAATCAGAGTTAAGCACTCACTTGTGACTGATCACACTGTACCTCTGCCTTGAACACAACATTAAAGCAAAACTACTGCTGGACCTTCTGTCCTTATGAACCATTAAACTGCATTAGGCCAGGATGGGGACTTAGATCCAAGGTACTTGGGTACTTCTGTTGTGGAAAGCTGTGTGCAAAAGGTGTACAAGAACTAGACCTGTGAGGGACTCGATTGTACTTGGAAATATCTATGATTTGTGAAAAAGTAATAGTTTAAGAGGATAATTATTAGGATGCAGGTGATTCTAGAAGAATACTGATAAGTTGCTTTATAGTCCTTTGTAAAGCCCCTACCATGGCTGGCCTAAACCCCAGTCAAGTGAATCAACAAAAGATCAATCGCGTGTCTTAGGTTTAGAAGAAAGTTAGACATAGAGTAAGCGTATATTAAATAGAGCAACCTGAGTATTTTTTAGAAGTACAAAGGTGATCTTTGACGGAGATTATTCAAGAAGACAAGAGTCTGTGGCGACTAGAGACTGCATCAATGAACATAAAGTACAAAAGTATTGAAATGAGACAATGAGAATCAGCGGTGACTGCGGACTCTTGAAAGCTGCTGAAGAATAGAGTAGCTGCATGTCATGTAGAAACATATATAGAGAGGATGTGGTCAAGCTATTCTTTGCCATTCACTGATGTGGTGGCCCAACTCTGAGTTATTAAAAACAAATCTAGAGATACCCACAGTCTGGTCAAATCCTTTAATCCTTTTCACTCTTCCTGTTCACCTTCTTTTTTTTTTTTTCTTTCTAACAGTTTCTTGTAAGAATCATAAAGATCTAAGTAAGATTTTTAAATTTTAAGATTTTCAAGCAAATTTGGTGTGACTAGGTATCTGGTAGAAGAAAAATTGTAACTGGATAGTTCACAATTATCTAGCATTTTTAAAGACCTTATATAATTTTTATCAATGCCAATTAAAAGTAGAATTTCTTTAGATGAAAGTTTCTATTTTTTTTTTTTTTGCTGGATCCAAACCACATTGCACTCTGTAGAAAGACTAACATATTTAAGCATATTTTAGGACTGTTTTCAGAGAAAACATGCAATAAGTTTTTTGGTTAGGATGACTTATGAAGTGTGATTCATTTCTTTGTATTCCCACCCCATCATGTTTGCTTTCTGTAAATAAAGTAATGAGCTTGATGGAAATCTTTAGCTAAAATAGTGAGTTTTTAAGCAAATGTTGGTTGATACTCATGGGAAATTTATTTTCAATTGTTGTTTCTAAGTATTCACAGTGGAAAAATGGAGAAAAGTCCTGACATGGCTGAAGTTTATGGCAGCTTTTCCACAGACTTTAACATGACTAAGGTTCTGTCCCAGATTCTCACTTACATTTAACCTCTTGAGGAACAGTTATAGAAACACACTATTTTGCCTGAAAAATCACCTTGAATAATGGTATTTTTCTCTTGGATCAGCTATAGTATCTACTCATCTCCTAAGAGATAACTGGGTAACTAGTCTAAGGTAGCTGTCAATCTTAGGACACAGTAGAAATTTCGTGATGAAATGTAATATTAACAATACAGGAGAAATATTCAGAATGACACTACAGTGGAACAAGACTGCAATTCCCAAGAGTAACACTGCCAAGAAGTATCAGTCTCTGCCACTTTTGTACTCTGATTCAGACAAACAACAATAAAATGCAACAGTAGTATCCTGGGCACACGAAGAATAAACATTTCATAAGATTGTATTTTAGAAAGAGAAATGTTTTATGTCTAAAAAAATATGACCAACTCTGTCATTTGTGTCTAGGGTGGAATTTCAGCTCAAAACATGGGAAAAAGGCATTGTCTGGTTTGAATCAGGGACTTTGCTGTGGATTTCTAGATTTTCAGGTAAACTGTTGCTGGTACTCCTGAAATTTCTCTTTGACCCTTCTCCCCTCAGTATCTTATTCTAGAATAAAACCACCAGACTTTTCAAATAACAGAATTTTTGTTCTTCTGACAGCCATTGCTGAGGAGATTCAAAGGCCCATTCCTTACAGTCTTGATTGAAATATTTGAAAGAACACAATTCAGCATGGTTTAGATATGAATCACCTCCCTGGTTTCTTAAAATGAAAAATCTGCCTAAATACAATTTTTACTGAAATACGTCTTAGGGCTCCCCAGGTAAACATAGATCCCAGCTACTGGGTTGTAGCACCCAAACACCTTTAGTGGGATTTCCATGTCCACTCAAGACTTCAGAGCTCTAAGTCTCCCTGTCTGCTAAAGCTGTTTTGAAACATTTTCAAAATAATGATCAGTAATTAATTTTGATGACAGGGAGGGAAGATCCAGAAAAATGCCAGGTGTAATATACATGTCTCCTACTTAATGGTCACAGATATCTTAAGGTATATTTCAGTGCTTTCATGACAAAAATATGGCTGCTGATTGCTACTTCTATTTTGAGTTTTTTGTTTAATTTTCTTTACCTCCATGATTTATGGAATGCTTTCTTAAAAACTAAAGAAAACAAAAACCTTCACCAATTTGTGTTGTGGCAGTTCTCAACACACTTAAATCAGTTTTTATGTACCTTAGAAATTCAGATATGTCAGACTTGCTATTCTAAAATTTCTGGTAGCCTTTTCATTAATTAAAAAGCAGCCTGAATTCTGAGGTTATTACTGAAAAGGTCAGTTATGTTCATAAGGAATACAGACTCGGGCACCAAAATCTTTTCACTGAAATGAAGCAAAGGTACTTGAATTTCTAAAAAGCTTGTTTGAAGTTTCGTTTTTCAACTATAAAAACGTATTTTGGAGAAGTCAGAAAAGAGTCTGATAAGAAACACTACTAAAATTTTATACTACTCATACAGGCCATATTTTTTTATGAGATTTACCTTGTGTGAAAGACCTTCGGTGCTGTGCATATATTGAAAAGAAGACATATAAGCACTTTTCAGTTCCTTCCAGTTACCACTCTGCTTCCAGAATTATGTTGATAAAGAGAGAGGATTCTTTTCCTTGGCCTTGAGACTTTCACAGGATCTTGGGAAAAATGGGGCAGAGGCAGTAAAGATAATTCACTTTTATATACTAGAAGTGAAGTGGCAGTGGCGCAAGATACAGCTGACCTTTCTGATGTATATTTGTATGTATCTAAACAGATTTAGAATAGCCATATAGCTGCAAGCATTATTAGTACAACCCTCTTAATAATTTCTTCCACTTTTCAGTTCTAACAGGATCAGGAATCCAATAGGAGGGAAATCCTATTTGATCCCTCAGCCCTCTAGACCCAAGTGAGACCAAGAGTGCAAAGAAGTAAGAAATCAAAGAGGGAAAAAAAGTCAATTTCATAACACTGGTTCAATTTTGTACTAATTGTGTCATATTCCCTGGCTACTCCTTAAAAATTAAGCACTCTAATCCTCTCTTCCTCCTTCTTTTGAATTATGTTTTTAAATCTTCCAGTAAATGACGTCCTCCTGGTATTTGCTGTTACCACAGTTATTATATTTTGGAATATCTCATTCTGTTTGCTAGTATCCCGCTTTTTAGCTTGTTTATGTGTGGCTAGTTGGTCTGATAATTATCTCAAGTACTGCTCTAGTTCACCTTCATACTTGCTCATCCTCTTCTCCCATTTCTTCATGAATTCAGTTGTGGTTATCTTCTCTGTGTAGACAGATTATTTTTTCATCTCTCAATTTTCCTCTCTTTCTCCCCGTTCAGAAGACTATGCTTGGTATGTGTCCAAAGTAGTGCACTGAAGCAGCAAAGTACTTTAAATGGGAAGTTAGCAGAGCTTACTAGGAGTGAGGGGACTGATGAAATGGAGGAACAAAGTTCAAGGAAGTCAACTGGATTGGAAATCACAAGGGAAGAAAATAGTTGCTAAGGAGTGAAAGTTCGGAGGGGAAACATAGAAAACAGGCCTCAGCTGCTGATATCCTTTGAACTCTTTTTTCTGTCACAGTTCCCCCAGACAGAAGCTTTCACTGTCTCTCTGATCTCCTGGTGCTCCAGGGTCCATAGCTCAACTCTGCTATTGGACTGGTACAGGCAGAGCCCTAGTTCAGACTGCGGAGGAAACTACCAAGTTGTGAGAAAGGGCTGTGAGCAAGTCTGTAGGAAGCACACATGCATGATAAGAAAGGTAAAATTACGGAACTGGAACTGTTGGGAAAGGGATCATTAGCTCAGAGGCTAAGGGGAAATCAGCAAAATGGAAAGGTACAAAATCCTGAGTGTAAAATTATGCTGTTGACCGATTTGGTGGAAGAGCAGAGCTGAAGCCAATACATCCCCTCCTGCCTACCTAGCAAAATAGTCCTCTAGTGTCTTACTGGGGTGGTAGGCATACTAATGAGAAACTTACCAGCTGTCTTTCATGTGTTAGATCATAAATAACTGTTTTATACTTATACACTGATGATATGAAGTTGCTGTTTTGAAGTTATTGCAATGAACTAGAAAAATCCATCTTCTGGGTTTTAATGGTTATGGAATGAATTTTCAGTTTCAGAGGAGTTGTCAAATAGGTGAAGCATCTCTTTGTTAAGTATGCCATTTGTTTTAAGAACTGCATCAACTAGAATTTCTGTACACAAGTATGGGAATATGGGATGGGACGTATGCTTTATTTACAATGTTTCCTAGGGGGACTGGGGCCAAATATTAATGTTGATTCTTTGTATCACAGAATCACAGAATCACAGAATCTAAGGGGTTGGAAGGGACCTCGAAAGATCATCTAGTCCACCCCCCCTGCCAGAGCAGGGTCACCTAGAGTACATCACACAGGAACGCATCCAGGCGGGTTTTGAATATCTCCAGTGAAGGAGACTCCACAACCTCTCTGGGCAGCCTGTTCCAGTGCTCTGTCACTCTCACAGTGAAAAAGTTTTTCCTGATATTTACATGGAACCTCCTATGCTCCAGTTTAAAACCATTGCCCCTTGTCCTATCATTAGTCATTACTGACAAAAGCCTGGCTCCATCATCCTGACACTCACCCTTTACATATTTGTAAACATGGATGAGGTCACCCCTCAGTCTCCTTTTCTCCAAGATAAAGAGACCCAGCTCCCTCAGCCTTTCCTCATAAGGGAGATGTTCCACTCCCTTAATCATCTTAGT
>VZRW01010438.1:1073-15479 GCA_013398125.1 Aegotheles bennettii
CCCCCCCCTCCCCATCTTCTATGCCTTCTGTGGTAGATGGCAAATATAATGGATACCTTGAGCTTTTTTAAGTGAATGCAAGTGCTTGATGTTGCAGACAGTAAACAGTTGTCTCTTTTGACATTGGAATTGATTCAGATAATCACTTTTAATCATGATCTAAACCAGCAACCAAGGGACTTTGATTTAAAGCATCTGTTGTAATCATGAAAGCATTGGTAAATTTTTGTTCTTTTCTTAAAGACAATTGGATTTTCATTAGTGTTAATCATAAAAGGATGTCGATTTGCAGTTAAAAATAACTTTTCAGATTTATACATGCTGATATACAGATTTATTCATGCTGATATACATCAATGTTTGAATGATTTATTTTTTTTAAATTAAACTATTTGAAGTGTACGGGTCAGAAAGGGAGAAAGTAAGCTAGGTAGCACAACTTCTAAATTTAGAACTAACTAGTTCACTAAAGAAAGGAAGTGTTATTTGTATTTGATACATTAAATTAATCAATTTTGGTCACATTACCCTTTTAGATTTTAAAAGGAGAGAACATTCAGACGTCACTTTAATTTTTATTTTTGCACATTTTTTTCTTCTTCAATTTCCAACTAAGTCTGAGTGAACTGGTCATTGAATTCAAGTAGCTGAAACATTAAAACAAAATATATTTTTACCATTTGCAGAAAAAACTACTGCTGTCAAGAGCTGGTTTAACATTTCAATAAGCTGTACACCTGAGTATTCAACTAGTGAATTGCTGTTGACTATCTTTGAAACTTCAGTATCAGAAACATGCCACTGAAATATGGTTTGAGTATAGCCTAAAATTATTGAAAGCTTGTGGTAAATGTTTTATATCATTAAAGCTGTGATATACAATTTTATTTCTAAGTAAAAAATACATTTTTCATCAAACTTCTTCGAGTTCATGGTGAAGAGGGAAGAAGAGAACTTACTTAAACTTTTTGGAGATGAAGAGCAGTACTTTAAGGTGAAATTACTTCACTGTGTCAGAACACTCATGATAAGTTAGATACAAACCATGCCAGTTGTCACACAGGCCTTTGGATCCCTGCTACCTGTCATGTGTACTGGCAGCATGTGCATCTGTTTATCAGACTGAAAACTTTCCCACATTTCATTAAGCTGTTGTCTGCTGCTTTACAGGAGGAAAGGACCAGTACTGGTGGCCACACCATGTCTGGGAATATTAAGACACAGATAGCTTCCAGCTGTCCTAGCATCACAGATTAATATGATAAGACATCTGTATTTTAACTGGGACTGTTTGTGTATGCGCCTTTTTTGAACTATTTGTGTTTTATTGTTTGCGTAGCTCTGCTGTGTGTGTTTTTGGAGTTTACTATTCAGATTTTTGTCAAAAGTGAGCAGAAACTACAGAAAAGGGCTTGCAAACCTACTCTGCCAGAGAGTGGTTAAAGAGGGAGGGTCAGGTTTTTTTTCCAAAGTGTTGCTGAGCAATCAAATTTAGTCCCACTTTATTTTATGAAACTTTTTTCCCACAGCATGACTTTACTTTGAACAAAATGTAATGAGATGGTGTTCCAGATATGTTCTTTATGAGGCCAATGTTAATTGGTACTTTCTTTTTCAGCTAATCTGCCTGTACCTACTATTGCTGCAATAGATGGAACTGCATTAGGTGGTGGCCTAGAACTCGCGTTAGCCTGTGATATAAGGGTGGCAGGTAGGTCTGAATCATTTTTATTGAACATAAGATTATTAGTGTTGCAGATGGTGTGACTAATTCTTATTTTGGCAACAGTCTTATAAACTTACTTTGTATTTGATATTGTTTATAACTGATCATTTTAAAGGTATTTAGCAGAAACCTAAGTACTTGCTAATGTTTAATTTCAAACAACTTACCATTGGTAGCTAGATTGTTTTTGTTGCATTTTGTTCTGCTGATCTTCATATTATCAGTATTGCAGGAAGGGTTATGAGTTGTTTTGATATTTTATTTAGTCATTAAAGTATTCTCGTCTTCTGTATTTGAAGTGTTCTAGGTAGAGTTTTGATTTTATCTAAACAGGTTGCAGGGAAAAAAACAAAAGTTGTTAGTGAGAGTATTATTACACAAGCAATTAAACTGTTATAAAAGAAAGGTGACAACAGCACTTGAAAAGAGGAAACCTGACCTATCCAGCTGTCAGAACTGTAAAGCCATTTGTTGAAAAGTAAATGGAAACTTCATCTTGAACAGTTGCCAGTAATTTAGGGTGCATAAGGCTGTTTGTGTCTAGGGAGTATTCTGTCAGCTTAAAGAATTCATAATAGTGAGATACAGAATTGTACTCCATTTTAAGTTGTATTATAACAGTCTTTTAGTATTTTACATTTTGCAATTAAATCTCTGTTAGTCACTGTAATTGCTTACTTGCTATATGAAAATTAATAAGGTACAGAACTTGCCTTGATGAAAGTAGTTGGATCTTTTACTAAAGGCAGATCAGTTGAATCAAAGATTTTCATAACCAAATGCTTTTTAAGTGATTTATTGTTCTTTATGAAGGAAATGTAGGAAATTAACAATCTTGCAGGTCATTATTACATATTTGACAAAGTTTTTTTCCTATAGATTGTAGTAAGAACTCATTTACGTTCTCTTTTTCAGCCTCTTCTGCTAAAATGGGTCTAGTTGAAACAAAGCTGGCAATCATTCCAGGTGCAGGTATGAATGTTGTGCTTTTGTTACTGTGGATAACTAAATAACTCATGCTCTTGATACTTGATTTTGGATTGTTGTTTAAGAATTTCTGCTTACTTATATATTTCTATTACGGAACATGTCGTGTTTTAAAACTTACTGCTTATATTACTGACCAAAAATTAATTAAAAAAATTATTTCTCATTTTTAGGGGGTGGGACTTGTATATTATCTTTTTAATCAAAGTCTTCATTAACTAAGTCAATATTGAATGATTCTGTAAATGATGTTTGATGTCTTGTTCTGGAGACTGAGTGATTATGCTAAGGATCAGAGTAGGATAAAAGATAGTTAACTATCAGTGTACAAAAATGGCAATTTAAATTATGATCCACTTTTACATAACGTCTGATACTTTAGGATTCAAATTCTGTTTTCATGCTGCTTGTAAACTGGTTGTAAAGAGTTTAAAAACTGAAAGTATAGCTGTCTTACCAGATCTTTTGTCTTACCAGTATATTTTGAGCTTTTTGGGTTCAAAAACTCATTTTGTATTTGGAAGGCCAGTTGACTGACTTTTCCTGGGTTCAAGGGGAAGGAAATTTATGTAATGAGTAATGTTCAAGAAGTCTTTGTGTTATGAAAAATTCTGGTTTTATTTTATGGGTAAATCATTGTCACTTGAATTAAAGATATCTGCTGTACTGTCATTCTGTGGAAGGGACAATAACTTTGAAAACAAGTGCATCCCTGTGACCTCTAGCTAGCTTTGTCGTTCATTTCTGGAAGTTCTGGGAAACTTCATACCCTTTCTTTGTTTCTATTTTCTTTCTAATAGGTGTAACTTATTTTGAAAGCACTGTATCTTATTCTAATGGATACCATTGCTGCTCATGTAAAAATTATCATAGTGGGAGCACTGGTATGAACTTTGAGGAAGAAACTGCCATCTTATCAGTCTAGACAATTACTGTGCAATACTTTCTCCCAGTCTCTTTTTCTCTGTGGTCAGAGCTACATTTTACATAAGGAAAACTGAGTTATGATGACCAATCTCTTTTTAGCAGTAGATTAGTATAATAATGTACATGATTTTTAGGATATAGTTCCTTCTGGTGATATTGTGATGAAATAATGTGCCTTGATAATAAGTCCTAGTGAATAAAAAGACAGAAAATTACGTTGTTTATCTTTGTTGGCAATTTTTTCCCCTTAGTCCTCCCATTCTACCCTCTCCTGAGGAATTCTGCAGATCAGTATTAGAGACACATTCTCCAGTTGAAGAAATTCAGGTTGAGTTTTGCATATATTCTCAGTATTCAACTTACTTAGGTTGTCTTGCGTTTCCTTACATTCAGTTAATTATAGATGTTTCAAACTTATAACACTTTCACCTTAAAATGCTAAGTTACTGACTCATTATAAGTTTCAGAATATTTTATTGCTATTCAAAGGCTGAGGTTTGAAAAATCTGGTTTTATTTTTCTCATCCTAAAATAATGATTTGGACATACATCTTCAGCTCCTTGAAAATATGACACATTTCACCACGTTACAATGCCTTTTAAATTTAAAATGTTTTGGGTTATGTTCAGTGATGATTTTTTTCCCTATTCATGTCAGACTTATTGAAACTGTTTTTGCTGAGCGTATTTGAGTTTATCACAATTTTTTCCCGATCAGCCTGTACTTGCACAGCAGTGGCAGTGTTTCAGCCCTTTTTGGCTCCTGTCATCCAAATAATAACTGATCATGCTTTTGCATCTATGAAAAAGTGAAGAATGAGTGAATGAATTTTGCATATGTCATTTGGGCAGAGAAGCCAGATATGCCCTCTTGAACCATAGGCTTCATGGGTTAATGGAGTATTTTCTTCTAATGCTTATCTCAAGCCGCTGTGAGCCAAGGCAGGACTGGGCAGTGAAGCTGGTAAGAGAGCAGTAGCCATTAAGAGACCTCAGTAGTCTGCTGCCATCTAGTACATACGAAGCACGTTGACAAAATGTGTTGCTTCTGCGAAGTAGGTCTCTGCAGCATGGCAAGCTACTACTGTTTTTATACTGGTCCATCAGCTGCCATGAGTATGTTATAGATGTAAAGATTTTAACTTGAGTAGTAATTAACATGGGTGTTTGAGGCTGTATGAAAAACTTCTGTATTTTCTGTTTGCTTTTTTAAAACCTCAGGAAGTTACACTCAAAAATCTGTGTCAGAAGAATGTTATCAGTATTTAATAGTATTAAAATACTGATTCAGGGCAGATCAGCTATGACTTTTTGGACCTTGTTGTATGCTAGATTTTATTCCATCCTATTTTGAAATGTCATCATCCAAAGAACCAATCAGCTGCTGTCTAGTGACCAATCAATTTGAACATAACTTTCTCAGGGGCGAGAGATTTTGCTTTTGAATATGCACAGAAGTACTGCAACCTCCCACAGGCTAAGACTGAGCAGCAGTTAGTTGAATTCTGGTTAATATATCAAAATTAAATGTTCCTTCTAAGTCTGCTGAGAGTCTCAACCATTTAGGCATTTGTATCAGGTTGAGTCTCCTCAGAAAATTCATTCTTGGCAGACAGCAGAGCAAGACCAGTGGAGTGACAATAGTGCCTCCTTTTACATGATAGCTTTGTGCACAGACCAGTCAGGGGGAAGGATTAATTCTTGGAAATTTAAACCAGTTGTCTCCACTATGAAAACAACCTTAGCTGCCAGACTAGAGAAAGTAGAAAATTTCTTCATTTTTCCTCTTCAGCACATACCACTGTCTAGTAAGGACGTCAAGGTTCAGAGAGCTAGAGGAAGTGTGTAATAGAGAGAAACTGGCTTGGTAACTTGATGGTGGAAAAGTTACCTGAGAATGAATATTGATGATTTTTGCTGTCTTAAAGAAAGTCTGCCTATCACTATTCATTGCACAAGTAGTCTTAGGCCACGACAACAGGCATACATATCAGTCTATTTGTCTGTTCATCCCCTCTCTTCCTTACTTTTCTTCCCTATGGACTTGGAGTCTGTTGGCCAGTTGTGATCTAAGTTGACTACAGGGCAGTGGTTCCAAATAAAGATAGTCCCTAGAATTTTATTAAAAGTAGGTGGCCAGATGAAGGGAAAGTTTTATTGTCCTCATATAAAAAGTTTCAGCACAGACTAACCTAATCTTGGACATGAAAGAGTGAGCACAGGAAGGAGATGTAGCTGTCCTAGCTGTTGAAAACATTTCAGGCAGAATACTCTTCTCGCTGGACAGCAATGAGTCTGTATGTAGTTCAGCATAATGTAGGAAGGGCTTTTTCTACACAAAAATAATTTTCCTTCTTTTTGTTGTTATTTCCCAAACCAAAGTAAAAAGAAAGCAAACCTCCTTCACTAATTGAAGATAGTTTCTTGTGTCTCTCAACTTGGGGAGGAAGTGTTTCACAGTAACAAGTTTCTTCTCAGCTGAAAATTGTCTTTTGGAGCATGAGTATCTAAAGTCTTTCGGTTTTCTGCTTGCTAACTTTTTCAGTTAAAGAGGTCTTGAGATTTTCACAGTGGCTGCCATGCTGGGGCCTGCAATTGATAGATACTGCCTTGCTGACAGATCTACTTTTATTAGTATCTTACTTGTATACCACTCAGATCTGTTATGAGAAGATAAAAATGCGTGTAAACAGCATACATAAGCTTTCTCACTCTGTTATTGGAATAAAATATAATTGGTTGCACAAGGGTAAATATTCTGTGATAATAAGAAGTAGGAAGGACAAGTGTGCATATAAAAAACAATTTGGGCTTTCTTTATACAGCTTTCTTCCATGAAAGTTTAATGTGCAAAGCTGAGGTATCAGAAAACATAAAAAAATGTGTTTCCACAAAAAAGACAAAATAAAATAATAGAATTTCATTGAAATGAATGCACTTGTGTCATCAGATAATTTGGCCTGGCTAGATTAAAACTGTAGCTACTGGCCTGCATACTTGCAGGTGTCACTCCTTTTTTTTTGTTTTGTTTATGAAGACATTGTAATTAGCAAGGCTTTATTCAACTCATCAAAACAAATTTTGCCTTTGTTCTTCCCTGCTTCTCCCAACCTCCCCAATACTTCATTACAGAGCTGTCTTCTACTGTTTAAAGGTAAAATAAAAATCCAGCATACAAGCCTTGGGATCATGCTTTCCTTGGCAGCATTCAGTTTAAAAGCATATTTTACCAAGAAGGCTTCAAAAAAAATAAAAAAAAAAAAAAAGAAAAAAGTGTCTGTTAAAGCTTTTAAAAAGTCTTTGTAAATAAATTATATTTTCTTTCTTCATCTTAAAGTTACTTTGTTAGCTAGCATGCTGAACTGCTTTTTGTCTTTAAGATACGTAGCAAGGGAGAGATTTAATGGCAGCATTTCTGGGTTTTCCTTTTTCCATTTTGGTAACAGTATTGTTTTGACTCTTTTTCTAAAATGTGTTTGTGGAAGTTATGGTACTTGTAAATTATAAGATTATAAAAGATGATGGAGGAACACACTGGAAAATCCATTTTCTTTGCCTAGGAAGAAAATGAGTGTAAGAATGAAAACTGGATTTATGTAATCATTCTGTATTTTCCTTGTCTTTTAAAGTATTCATTGTTCACTTTCAAAAACAACATGAAGGTCTGTGCTACAGGACTTATTTCAATTCTGCAAAAAATATTCTCTTTTGGATGAGAAAGATGTCAAGGGAATTTCCAGATGTGAAAAACCCATACAGAATGTGATCTTGGTAACAGCAGTAGCTGTACAAGTCAGCCAAGTGTAAAGGTTAAATAAAATGTCAGACATTTCAAGCTGAAATCTGACACATCTTACAATATTCTTAGCATATTCTCTAGTTTTCGATACTTTGGCTTCAACAGTAGTAGGAATAATTGCATTTGACAAATACTGAAAATATTTAAGTGTCACCTTTTGTGGTAGTGTCTGAGGTAGAATTTAAAGGCTTCTGCATATTTCTGCACATTTTCTGGATGTAGTTTCTACTTGATAGTACATAATTACAGAGATATTTAGAAAGAAAAATCTGGTTGTTTTGCATAACTTAATACGTTTTACCTGAATAATCCTATACCTGTCCATTCCATCCTTATTCCTGCCCTCACTAGCCTGCTCTTGTCTTCTCCTTTACTTTTCCCATAAAATCTCACTAGTTCTTACATACGCAATTTTTCTCATAGCATAAGGACACCAATTGAGTCCTCTTCCATTTCTAAAGTTCAGCTCTTATTTCTGTGACAACTGACTGACTGATTGGGGAAAAACCCGAAGTGAAAGAGGTAGCTTTGCATTTGTTTCTCTCTTTTTTCAATTAGCCCATGAACTCTTTTGTAACTTCTCTTAATTCTCCTGTTTCCTTATCCCAGTCTTGTATCAGATTTTTAATATTGTGAAATTCCCAAATTAAATACTCATAGAAGACAGTTTTAAGTAAGCTCCTGAATCAACATCTTCAGTATTTCATCAATATTGTTCTTAAAAATTTATTTACTGTGGAACAACCGAGGAGATGTACTTTCTTCCTCTTCTTCCCTTACAAATGAGAAAAAAATTAATTTTTTAATTTTAATTTTTTTACTGAAATGTAACAGTGGCTGCTGAGCGTTTACACTCCTATTATGATTTGATACAGTAAAAACCCTAAATTAGTTATTCTAAGAATATTTATCTACTTTCTCTTCAGTCATCTGAAGTCTAGATAGCTTTATTTGCATTTTAATATTTTATAATCTTTATTTTATGTGTTCTGTTAAGTAAATGGCCTGAAGTAAAAAATTGCTAATAGTGTGGAAAACAGATGTTTGAACATCCTTTCTTTTCTCAAAGTAATAAAATACAATATATAGAATGTTACTAGAGGGGGGTAAATTGGTTATGCTTCTGTAAGTTCGGAAGAATTGTGGTTCTTACATTTTCCTTTTCTTAAATAAAAATAAGCTGATTTTCATCGAGTGACTCATTTTCCCCCTGGCTTTTTGATCAGTTGTAATGGTGATGATGTTGAGGCAAAACTTCAAAGTGTCATGCAGTACTAACACTGCAAAAGCTCCATACACAAAATTTATATTTTACAAATTTTATTACAGTAGCCCTGTATAAACAGAATATTTTGCAAGTAGCGGCAATGTACATCAAAAGAGAAGATCATAGGATAGGAGAACTCCGTGTTATCAGAACTATCCTCTGTATCTTCATGAAGCATACAGTACTTACCTTTGCAGAGTGATCCACAGAACAGTCTATGCTTTTACCTTTGCATGCTAGCCATAGAACACTTTGCAAAGCCATATTAAAAACGCAGCTAGTGCTTCCTACGTAAAAATGAGGTATCCCAGCCTCTCGTCAGTGTCCCAAGTGACTGCAGTTGTTTAGAATGTTCAGTTAAAGATTGACCACTTCTGACATTCTAGTTGTTTCTGCTAGGAGAGGTTGCAGAACATTTCTTCCTGACCTAAATTGGTGGGGATCTTGTTTACAAATCAGAATTAACAATCAGACATTTGAGAAATTTCAGTATCATGAGGAGCAGCAGTGCATCCACAAGTTAGTCCTTTGATGCTGCAGAGAAGGGAGGAAATAAAACAAGGACGAAAGAGAGCCCCAGAAGCCAAGCTGGGCAATAGAGGAAGTGTAAGAGGAAAGAAAGAGAATTTTTTTGGTCTTGGAAAGCAAAGCATGGAAGGCCTGCGGTTAGTATAATATACCTATGGAGAAACCAAACCTTAACAACAATGATTAAATGTTCTTTAGCCCTTCATCATGTCTTGGAGGTATAAAACATTGTTCTTTATATGAAGATTGAGTTCTGGAGTACTGTTTTTATTAGAGTTTGTTCTTATAACCTCAGCAATGTTATCAATTGTTTTGCTCATTCTCATATGTATATAAGTACATTTGCTTTCATCACCTTGAAAAATGTTTTGTGAGATTGATGGATTGCTCATTTTTTAATGACAGCCAGAAAAATGAAAAAATGTAACCAATGTTTTGGTTTCTTCCATCCTCCTTAAATCGCACAGATTTAAGCCCTATTTAGGTACTGTTTCAAAGAGCATGGGTTGTACTACCACATTTGTATCTTTTCCAGACCATTATGTGTCATTGGTAACTAAGGAGTGAAGCTCTGAAAAGAAAGCAAACCCAAACTGTGCTTTTGCAATTTAATTTTCTCACCATATGTAGAATAGTATGATACTGATTAGAAACTACAGTTGAGGCAGACAATATGAATGGAATTCACAGTAGGTTTCATAGCATAGGTGAAAAGTAGGATATATTCATTTGCGGTACTTAAGTGAAAAACACATGGAGACGATAAAGTAAATGGAGAAGAGAATGATCTAAAATGCTGCAAGGTAAAGAACCCTTCATTTTCACACAGCCAGTTAAAATTTAAAATTATCTATGTACACACTTGAAACTAATCAGGTAAGTGAGTTTTATATTCACTCATTAGGATACATCAGAGTTCATGAATGCCTCTGATTAAATGTTTTTCTCCTAGCACAAAATTTGTAATTAATTTTAAAAGTTGTATGAAGCCTAATGTACTTCGTACAAGACCAATCTTTTTTACTTTGTAAAAGACCATTCGTTTCATCCCCAAACATACCCTGAAACCAGCACCTAGTGTCTATCTTAAGTTCTCTTGTCTACTCAAAATTGTGATGAAAACTTTGAAGTGCACAATTTGGTGTGAAGTTTTTCTATCATTTTCTATCAACTTCTCATTTTTAAGCTTATGCAAAAATGAAGACTAAGTAATAATAATAATGAATGTTTCTGTAGAAGTGTGGAGCATGAGGAAAATACAAATTTGCTGGATATGGAAAATACAGTTGCATAAAGCTTTCTTTTAAAAATTGGCTTACTGAAGGGTTGGGGTTTTTTTTAGATAGAAAAAATTGCATTTTGGAAATCAGTATCACACAAATTAAACTTAGTATGTACTGACTTATCTTACCTCTTCTGATGGAGTAGGACCTAAAGCAAAAATCCTGAGCTTCAAAGCTCTAGGCTCAGCTTCTTCCATAGTCAGCATCTCTGAAGTTAAAGGTTCTCCACCTTCTTGTCTGATTACATTTCCACATTCCTCATTGCTAGTTCAGCTTATTGTCAGAGATTAAGTATTGTCTCCACAGTGTCCTTTCTTCCTGTAGCTTCACTTATGCTCTCTATTTGGCAACTAATACAGCTTTTTCTCTACTCCTCCTATCTCTATGGTAACACAAGTGGTAAGGAGAAAGAACTCTTTAGGGAGTGTTAGAAAAGGCAAAGAAAATAGGCAGGAGCCTAGTACAGAACACTATTAACCTTAAAGAATCAGTGATAAATGAAGATGAAAATACATGAGCCAGTCAGTCTGGATTGGGAATTCATATTCTAATTTCTTAAGGTGGTGAGGGAAAAAAAAAATTTATCTTCCAGTGACAGAATCTAGCAGAAATGTATCAGTACCAGCTGTTGATATGTATATATGAAAAACATACCGAGGCAGTGGAAGACATCAAAATAAAAGGAGTGAAGAGATTATTCATGCCATACAGGCAATTTTGAAGTCTTAGTTGCTGTGCATCAGTTCTATCTCTGCATTGACAGCCTGGGAAACATAAACTCCATATTTTAGTTCTTGGTCTGTCCCTAAATAAGATGTGTAAAAAGGATAATGAAAATATTCCTTGAAGTGTTAAGAAGCTTGTTAATCTGCATAGTGGTAGACACAAGCTGATGAAGATGAGGCATTGGATGCTAACATATGTAGTTGATAATATTATGTATCACTTGATATTTTTCAGTAGCTCTGTAGAAATGAAGACCAAATGTGTTCTTCAGTTGCAGAAGCTGAGATTAAAAGTATGTGTAAACCTGCATGATTCTTACAGTGAGAAAAGCAACATTCATACATAGGAATCAAACAACTCATAAACCACTCTAAGTGGTTTTAAGTGACTCAGGTCCTGTGATGTATCCCCCGTCCCCACCCCTGCCCTTTATTTTTTTAAGTCTACAGTTTGACAGCCCTGTGATACTTCCATGGTCTGTATGTGTATTTGGTATGGAGTCTGCAAGAAACCAAGATCTGTACAAAGAGGTTGTGGAAAGAAGCAGAGACAGAAGGTGCAAGAGAGAAAGAGGAGAATAGATAATGTATGCTGATCAGATGATTGCTGACAGAGAAACAAAACAGGTTGGAAGTACAAGCCTGAGGACTTAAGAAGTTTTTAATAAATGAGAACAAAGAACTAAGATACTAAAACTTCCCTATTGATTCTCTTAAAGAAGTTATTTATTAAGAAAAAAATAATCCCATGGATTTTAGAAACATATCCATGTATTTAGTTTTTTGTTCTGTTTGTTTCTTCCAAGATACACCCACAGACCAACATCCACCTCATTATAACCTTCTTTCAAGTAGTTGTAGAGAGTGGTAAGTTCTCCTCTGGGCCTGCTTTTCTGCAGACTAGACAACCCAAGTTTCCATAGCTGCTTCTCATAGGACTTGTTCTCTAGACTCTTCAGCAGCTTCACTGCCCTTCTTCGGACATGCTCCAGAACCTCAGTGTCTTTCTTGTAGTGAGGGACCCAAAATTGAACACAGTACTTGAGGTGCAGCTGCGCCAGTGCTGAGTACAGAGGGACATTAGCTTCTCTAGTCCTGCTGGAGACACTATTTCTGATACAAGCCAGGATGCTTCTGGTCTTCTTGGCCACGTGGGCGCACTGCTGGCTCATTCAGCTGGCTATTGACCAAACCCTCCAGATCCTTTTCTACCAGGCAGCTTTCCAGCTGCTCTTCCCCAAGCCTGTAGTGTTGTATGGGGTTGTGACTCAAGTGCAGGAACCAACACTGAGCCCTGTTGAATTGATGCAGCCTGTCTAGATCCTTTGGTAAAACCTTCCTAGCCTCAAGCAGATCAATACTCCTGCCCACCTTGGTGTCATTTGCAAACTTACTGAGGGTGCGCTTGATCCCCTCATCCAGATCATTGATAAAGATATTAAAGAGGACTGGCCACAGTACCAAGCCCTGGGGAACATCACTTTTGACCAGCCGCCAACTGGATTTGACTCCATTCACCACAACTCTTTGGGCCCAGCCATCTAGGCAATATTCTACCTAGCAAAAGCATACACTCATCTAAGCCATGAGCAGCCAGTCTCTCCAGGAGAATGCTGTGGGAAACTGAGTCAAAGGATTTACTGAAGTCTAGTTAGACAACATCAACAGCCTTTCCCTCACCCACTAAGTGGGTCACCTTGTCATAGAAGGAGATCAAGTTAGTCAAGCAGGACTTGCCTTTCATAAACACATGCTGACTGGGCCCAATCACCTTGTTGTCCCGCAAGTGCCACATGATGGCACTCATGGTAATCTGCTCCATAACCTTTCTCAGCACTGAGGTCAGGCTGACAGGCCTGTAGTTCCCCGGAGCTTCCTTCCAGCCCTTCTTGTACCTGGGCGTCACATTTGCTAACCTCCAGTCAACTGGGAACTCCCTGGTTAGCCAAGATTGCTGATAAAGGATGGAAAGTGACTTGGTGAGCACTTCTGCCAGCTCCCTTAGTACCCTTGGAGGAATCCCATCTAGCCCCGTAGACTTGTGTGTGTCAAAGTGGTGTAACAGGTCGCTGACCATCTCCTCTTGGATTGTGGGGACTTCATTCTGCTCCTTATCTTTCAGCTCAGAGGGCTGGGTACCCAGAGAGCAACTGTTTTTTCTATTGAAGACTGGGGTAAAGAAGGCGTTAAGTATCTCAAGCCTTTTCTTCATCCTTTGTCAGGTGTAAGGATGACATCCTTTGTCCGTAAAGGATAGACATTGTCCTTAGCCCTCCTCTTGTTGCTGATGTAATTAGTAGAAACATTTTTTATTGTCTTCTTCGTCAATAGCTAGATAGGTTCTAGCTGGGCTTTGGCCCTTCTAATTTTCTGCCTGCATAACCTCACAACATCTTTGTAGTTACCCTGAGTTGCCTGCCCCTTCTTCCAAAGGCCATAAACACTTTTTTCCCCCTGATTTCCAACCAAAGCTCTTTGTTCAGCTAAGCCAGTCTTCTTCCCTGATGGCTCATCTTTCGGCACAAGGGGATGGCCTGCTCCTGCACCTTTAAGATTTCATTCTTAAAGAGTGTCCAGCCTTACTGGACTCCTTTGCCCTTCAGGACTGCATCCCAAGGGACTCTGCCAACCAGTCTCCTAAACAGGAGAGTTTTTCTCCTAAAAGTCTGCCCTGTGGAAGTCCAGGGTAGGAGTTCTGCTGACCGCCCTCCTTATTTCCCCAAGAATCGAAAACTCTATGATTTAATGATCACTATGCTCAAGATGACCTCAAACTCTCACATCACCCACAAGTCCCTCTGCAAGCAACAGGTCTAGAAGGGCACCTTCCCTAGTTGGCTCCCTCACCAGCTGTGTCAGGAGTTATCTTCCACACACTCCAGGAACCTCCTAGACTGTTTCCTCTCTGATGTATTGTATTTCCAGCAGACATCTGGTAAGTTGAAGTTGCCCCACAAGAACAAGAGATAGAGATTGTGAGATTTCTCCCAGCTGCTTATAGAATATTTTGTCCGCCTATTCATTCTGGTTGGGTGGCCTATAACACCCTCCCGCCATGATATCTACCCTATTGGCCTTCCCCCTGATTATTACCCATAAGCACTCAACCCTGTCGTCACCATTATTAAGCTCTAGGCAGTGAAAACGCTCCCTAACATACAGGG
>VZRW01010439.1:0-19056 GCA_013398125.1 Aegotheles bennettii
TTTTGGTTAGTAATTAAGTAAAGGTTTTTCTGTAATAATAATGTAACTATGGTAATATGATAATAAGTAGGGATATAATTTTGTTAAAAGCAATCTGTGCCGCCAATAATAATTACACTCTCCTGTGTTAACTACTGTGATTAAATAATTATTAGAAAATGAATATCTAAAGTAGAATGTAAAAACCATGTGCACATGGTATTTGCTTGGAGTTTCCCGTATTGGTATTGGATATCATGTCAGGCTGCTTCTGTTAGACAATATTAAGATAAACAATATAAATTGTATAAACAACTGTTTTAGTTTTAACCACAAAGAAGGATGACCTATGACTTTCTACTTATTCCATGTGTCCATGAAATGAACCTATAAAACATTTTTTCAGTGTTTAGGCCATCTATATTTTTGGATTTTAGATTTTTTAAATGTGATTCACAATAGTGATTTATCTGTGTCTCTGACAAATCTGGTCCTCACAGCAGCTGTCCACCTCCCATCATGCAAATACCTGCCTACCTTTAAGAGTCAGTGTCCATCACCCTACAAGAGACAGTTCTCCTCCCTGCAGCTGAATGTGTTCACATTTGTATTCTAAAAAATCCTTGACTNGTCCATCACCCTACAAGAGACAGTTCTCCTCCCTGCAGCTGAATGTGTTCACATTTGTATTCTGAAGAATTCTTGACTAAATTAAACTGAATATAGCATTTGACAGTGTTTATTTCATGAGACTGAAAATTTATCTGGTTTTACAGGTTACTCTACCTGTGAGAAAAACTCTTTCCTCATGTCAAATGATAAATTCTAGAAATGCCAGAGATTCATACAGCTATAGAATATGTACCCAAACCTTCCTTTATCCGTTTCCATAGTAAGTCATTACAGGCCACAGGATGAATTTGTTCATACAGGACAAAGATCAAAGGACAGCCCAAAAGCAAGGTTTACAGCCAGCATTAGGAACATCTGAATATAACCTGCTCTGAAAGCAAACACTAGCTGTTCCTAATCCCATTCCAATAAACAAGTCCAGTGAGTCAGGGAAGAAGATACATAATAATTTTACTCTCAGAATGGGGCCTAGGTAGTTCACAGATTGTTAAAGGAAAAGGGTCATAACAAACTACAGGAAAAAATAAATGCTGTGTATACTTTTCTAGACTGTGGTAAAAACCTCATTAATAGCTTGGTCTTGCCAGCATATATGTCAAGCTGTGTAATTTACCTGAAGACACACACTACTCAGGACTTTCTCTTATTTCTCTCCCTGTGCTGACATGACACAGATTATTTTGCATTAAATGTGATGCCAGCTGTGCATCAAATAATGAAATCTACCTCTTAGATTACCTAGTATTTTGTACACCCTCCAAAAACTGCCTTTGTTTCATCTGCAAGATTTACAATGTGCAAGACTTATAGGTTATTGTGGACTATATACCTCACCTGATTTCTCAACTGCCCATTTTTGGATGACAGAATGGATTAAAGAATAACCCAGAGGACTGTGAGGAGACATTAAACACAAAGGTCTAACTTCAGGACCACCTGGCGAACACCCAAACCTCTCTGAATTGCAATGATCAGAGAACTGACTTTTGGTTCCCATACCCCAAACCATGAGATGGCCAAACAAGGAATTGCATATGACAGAAAAAAACAAAAGAAAAAAAAAGAAAGAATGCTGCTGGGCTCTCAGGGATAGGTGTTTATCAGCATACTACCAGGCAAAACTAAGCCCTAAATGTTATAAAGATGAATGAATAAATGACATAGCTGCATGTTAATTATACATTCCTCTCCCCTCAATCACTGTATTATTCTTAACTGTTCCCTCAAACCCTTGAGTCCTTTCACAAGCTAGACTTTAAGAGGCCACTTGGGTTAAGCAGGAAGACAAAAGCTATTAGAAAGACTGCCCCACATTTTGTTTTATCTGGCACAGAGACACCAGGTCACCGTCGAGGAAAACCATTAAGAAACAGATGCTCAAATGTTTCACTTCTTTACTGAACAACAATTACAGGTAAGTAATTTTCTGTACCATGAAATATAGTAATGTGCTTTATTACCTTAGCCTTTCAGTATTTTATCTTTTGGCTAGTGACTACACCTTGTCCCTCAAATTAGCAAGACCATCACCAATAAAAAGAATGAAATATCTAACCTGTCACATATAAAATGCAGAAATGTGAAAGCAGAATGCCATGCTACTAAATTTTTGAGACTAGATCAGACATTAATATTGTGAAACATCATTTTTGTAGTGAAGTTTGTGGACACCAAGTTCATGTAACTTTTATTTATGGGAACTGTTTTTGGCACAACTGCTTTCTGTGGAGATGTTGCTATGGTAAAGGGTCCTTTGGGGAAACAATAGTGCAGAAACTTTAGTTCAAAACAAAGCTCTGTAAACAGTGTGGTTTTATGGGAAGAAAGTTGATTTTCTAATACAAACCTTGAAGGTTTCAGCTGATTAAAAATTAGGATTTCTTGTTACAGGAGAATGCTGTACATCTAGATACATGTGTCTAACACTAAAGCTGTATAATACAGGGGGAGAACTTACCCCAACACGCCTCACTAGAGAAAGCTTTTGACCATTCAGCTTAGTGTACACTCAAAGCACCAAATTTTTATTTTTATTTTTTTTTATAGGATTACATTTTGGAAGTGCAGTGTTTTGATACTGTCATTTCCTCTTAGTGAAAATAAAACTGTACAATAATCTCAAACTTTATGTATGACAATTTTCTTCAGAGGAAGAAAAAGTGTAATAACATACAGAATTGATAAAACTTAATTGTAAATGCAAGGGAGAAAATGGATCTTTGTAGAACCTTTTACTGTTCATCCTTAAACACTATTCTAATGTCATATTTGTATATTATTGTATTTTTAAAATAATATTATCATTTATGTGCTTACAAGAAGGAAACAGCAGCATCTTCCTAAAATTCTAATAGTAAAAAATTGTAAATCAAACAATATAAGCAGTTATTAGACAAGAAAAATACAACACAGAGGTTTCTCAGTAAATAAGAGCAGTAACTGAGTAAAATATGTTCCGTTCTTCAGAGCATTTATAAACTCTTTCAATGGTACAAAGGCAAAGGATTTGGATTCTTCTCTGACTCATGCATGAGTTCAACCAGAAAATAAGTGTTTTAACAGGTTTTAGTTCAAGAAAGTTAGAATACTTCTAAGAACATGCTTTTTCCTGTTTTAAAGCATTCTTCAAACTTGGAGTCTTTTTCAATGTCATTTAAAGAAGAATAAAAATGCTTGTCATCTTAGAGTTATGGCAGTTCAGTTATGACCTGGTTCTCTGAATGGAAAGGTCAAAATGGCAAAAACAGTTTGAGCTTTAGCAGTGAGAATATGTGTTCAAATGCTCTACGTTCTGAGTTGGACAATTCACAATCAACTCTTAGATACTAGATGTCTAGCAACCTTATTATATGTTAATAGCTAGAAAAGAAAGACACTTTTTTTTTTTCAGTGAGAATGAATTACTGAGCCTGAAGAAGCAAAAGTAAAATATCCTATATCTTAAGAAGCAAACTTAGCCTGAAAATATTTCTAGTAGAAACTGTAATGAGAGACTTATTTTCAGGAATCTCAGAGCACAAATGGGTTACAAACCTCACTAGTTTATCTTGAGTGTCACAGCTCTCCGTTCTGGATGTAGCTCAAATTTATCCCCTGAGGGTTAAATTCCGCTGTGGTAACACATTAAGGTATTAATTTACCCAATTAGAGCCTTTTATAACTATTGAAGAGGTGCAGGGCCCGGGTACTGGAAAAGTTTATGAGCTTTTAACTTCCCTGAAGTCTACAGCTGAAGCTGTGCAGTGGAAATGTCTCACAATCTGTAGTTTAGAGATGGAAATTATCTACCTTTCATTTGGATATAACATTATTTGGATATAACTGTTGTTTGGAAGTCACACCTGATAACATAAACACATGTAAATTTTGCCTGTCCACTTTCAGATGCTATTAATTTTCAAAAGGCATAGATCAAAAAGCTTAAAAGAAATCAAAAATAACTGAACTTTTTGGAGCCCATAATATCTCTCAGACTTCATGGCCTATCTTGTTGCTTCTCCTGATCACCTTTGCAGCTCCTCCCAAAGGTTTAAGAGCCAGCAGTGCACTCTGAAGCTTTTACAGCTCACTTCTTTTGAGCTTGTATATATTTTTTTCAAGTACATTTTTAATATATATTGTGTTGCTTTCTTTTAAAACAAGCAATTTTGTAAAGAGGCAATTTGATCCTAAAAAATGAAGTAACTCAAACATTCTGTTCAAATTGAGTCAAAGCCTTTCTGAAAACTGCAAAGGGACTGACTCACAAATTCCTCCCTCAACACACACCTACTTCCCTATCCTTCCAGCTTTTTCCTGTTTTAATGACATTCAAAAGCAAAGAAAATCCATTATCACAGAATTTGTCTAATGCTAGAAATGCCAAAAATCCTGACATCTTTCTCTTGTGAGATTTCCCACCAGACTCACAGTCTAAGAGAGTGAATAAGGCAATGTAGATTCCATTAATCTCTGAAGTTCACTCTTAGGAAATACCATGCAGAAAATTCTTTTTTTATTATTAATGCTACATTTCTCTTGCAGATGAACTTGTGTTAGCTGTATGTCACTGCATTTGCAAAGAGATTTGCAAGCTATCTTTAATGTTAAGAGACATACCTCAATTTGAATAAATATAGTAGTTTCAGTTTCCACCAATTCTAATTTGCTTGGTGGTTGTTTAGTTGCTACTGAAAACAGTGGGCAACATGCAGAAGTAAAATATGCAAAATAGTATTGAGATACAGCACATACTATATCATTCATTGAGCAAATGAATAAAAAACCAGTAGTGATTAGCCATTATGTGTATTGGATTTAGCCATTGGAATTAGCTTGGGATTTGAATCACAGAATCACAGAATCCTAGGGGTTGGAAGGGACCTCAAAAGATCATCTAGTCCAGCCCCGCTGCCAGAGCAGGGTCACCTAGAGTACATCACACAGGAACGCATCCAGGCGGGGTTTGAATGTCTCCAGTGAAGGAGACTCCACAACCTCTCTGGGCAGCCTGTTCCAGTGCTCCGTCACTCGCACAGTGAAAAAGTTTTTCCTGATATTCACATGGAACCTCCTATGCTCCAGTTTGCAACCATTGCCCCTTGTCCTATCATTGGTCATTACTGTAAAAAGCTTGGCTCCATCGTCCTGACCCTCACCCTTTACATATTTGTAAACATGGATGAGGTCACCCCTCAGTCTCCTTTTCTCCAAGCTAAAGAGACCCAGCNTTCCTTAAGTATTTTTTTAACAGAAATAATCGAAATATATAATTGAATTTATTAGCTTGCCTGTTTTAGTTCTGGTGTCCTGCTCACATACTATCTTGCTGTCACTAAGAAACAGTTGAACAACTTGTATGTAAAATATGATACACAGCTCGCCAGGTTAAACATAACCATGCTGAGTAGGGTCAGTAGGTGAAGTGGGAGAAACTAGCAATTTAGAAAATAGGAATTCCACTGCCTCAAAGATGGTAACAGATACGTTTAAGCAATATAACTAAGTAAAGTTATATTCATATTTTTACAATGTTCTAAATTCAAGTAATTTTTGTTAATCCCTAGATAAATGAAATATCAATCTAACATCTATTCACCTTCATCTTTCTATAAAGTGTTAGTGGCCAAAATGTACTTAAAAGCTCAAAGAACTTCAAGTAACTGACAAGCAGAGAAAGAGTTTTGCTATCTGTACTGTGTTAGAATACACCTACATAACCACATACATCCCCTCTATGGACAACCCTACCACTTTATTGAATTCTTAACCAAAGAAAAGCATTCAAGGACACACATCATTTTTTAGGTTGGGTCAGCATATGTGCTGCCTTCATGGTTTGCTTCTGTGCTGCTCTATAAATGTAAAAATTGACAAGTCTGAAGGTGAACATTGTCTAACTGAAAAAGAAAAGGAAGAAAGAAGAGAGAACTGGTTCATTACACTACTTCTGCTTTGTTAGGAAGTCTGTAGAGTATTTAGTGGAAATTAAGGGTCTTACTTCCTTTCTTACCTTGTCAGTCTGATAGAAATAGAATACAAGTAAGGTATAAATGGATCCACAATGAAATCAGTGCATCAGATGGAAAAAAATCCATTACTTCTTTTCTATCACACTTTAAAAAAGAAGAAGTCATGCTGATTTGTTATCTTTTCATCATATTTAAAGAACATTACTCTACCTCCTTGGTGTCTCTTTATTAGCAGTAAATAATTCCAGCTGGTGAGTAGTGTACCAAGAACTGTGTCCTGAAGTGTCAGAAAACTCAAGGGAGTTACCAAGAAAGATGCAAAAGTCAGATATACACTGTCCTAAACTGTCTTATGACACAGAAACAGACAATACTACATTTTTGAACCTTTCAAGTTTGAACTGACCTTTTTTATTTCAGTCCTCATGAGTTAGTTTCTGCTTCAAAAATTACAGAAAAAAAATAATTAAAATTTAAAAGATTTATTCCCTCTCAACAGCTGTTCTGAGTGCACAGTGTGTCATCTCCATGATTAGAAATAAAGTCATTTTCTGTTTCGAAACTGTATCTCATGGATCTGAAAATACTTTGTGTGATTTATGGTAAATTAAATTATAGAAGAGTCAGCAGAAACTAAATTATCTAATTTAGACTTATATCTAGGTAGGAAGGACTATAATATGCTTCACAGCTTGTGTGTCATGCTGCTGAAACACAAGGTGGGTGATCCCCAAATCTGGAGGAGGGAGATGGGAGGAGGGAGGGCTAGAATCAACCAGCTATCACTACTTTCAAAAGGTAACTGGAAACAAATTGTACTTCTGTGTATCTCTTTCTGAATACAATTCACTACTATACCATATGCTGTCATATATATGTACTCCAATACAGCTTTCTTATAATGGAGAGAAACCTGGGACAGCAATGCATTTTAAATTCTAGAAGGGAAAATGCAGAAAAACAGAAGATGAGTTAAAAACAAAATAAAAATATTTGGTGAAGTAAAAATATTTATATACAACATGACAACATATTTATATAAATAAAATATATATTTATAAAATATTTATAAAATTAAAAGAAAGGTTTCAAAATAATACAAAGTAAAAATGCTCATTAGAAAAGTAAAAACCTAAAGAGGAATAGAAAGAAATCCTTAAAAAACAAGTCATTTCTAAATAGGAAAATTATTAAATTATTAATTTAGAAGCTATTAATTATGTCAAGTAAAAATTACAGTATCTGGATTAAATTATTTTTTCTTACAATGTTTTTTTCAGAAACAACAGGGTTGGGATGTTGCCTAGAGACAGAAATGCTGGGCATGCTGTGGTAGGTTGCAGTTTGAATCAAGAGTGCAGTTTCTCCACGCCATCCCTGCTCCCAGCGGGCACAGTACCTTCAATGCCTTTGTATTTCTCTGGATCTTCTTGTTGCAGCTTGGTAGCCTCCCTTTCCCCTGCATATCTCTACTCTTTCAGCCAAGATATTGTGGCAGTTTTCCAGTGCTTCTGGACAGTATTTTTGCCCATGGCTCTTGTGCTGTTACTGCTGTGACCTTTAACTCATAAATCCCAATATTACTCCTCTGGCTAGGTCTCAGGAGAAGCAACTGGTACACACATGAGAATCACCCTTTTTTCCTCCTATTTTCTACCCTTAGGTTGTAGATTTTGCTTTAGAGCTTATATTTAATTTATCTAATAAAATTACTGCTCAAAGTTTAATACCCAGTCAACATGCAACTGTCCGTGAAAAAATGCGCTCTAATCAGTGTTGATACCATTATAAGCAAAAAAAAAAACAAACAACAACCCCCACAAACAAACAAACAAAACAATAAAAAACAAACAAACAATAAGGAGTTTGAGTGAGTACTGACAAAAACTATATAGTTCCCGTTGCCAAAGTATTATGAGTGGACCCTGCTGCACTGGAGTGGATGCCCAGGGAATATGTTTGCCTTGGGACTCCTCCACCCTTCCTTAAGAGAGTTATTTCTTTCCCTTTTCCCTCTCTCTCTGTGTCATTCTCTTGGCTTTTGTTTAATTTGTCCCCAGAGGTAACTTTTAATGTTTGAGTCAATGTCAGACATCAGCTATGTACCCCACAGATTACTTTCAAGTGAAAATAAACTGGAATGGAGTGAACCTAATACATGTCAGGTGGGTTTTCAGTCTAT
This sequence comes from Aegotheles bennettii, assembly GCA_013398125.1. Lineage (NCBI taxonomy): Eukaryota > Metazoa > Chordata > Aves > Caprimulgiformes > Aegothelidae > Aegotheles > Aegotheles bennettii. The sequence continues at coordinate 8,245 of VZRW01010439.1, forward strand.
GAGACCAGATTAGAAGTAGATAAAAATATACATATATATATTCATTAAAAAAACCCCCAAAACAGTATAGTGAAACATGAGCAGTAGGGTAGCAAGTCCTCAGCAACATCTGTATCACTATAGATAGGTCTGAACTTCTTGCCAGTGTAGCCTACCCAGTGAAGCTAATTGCCGATCGTAATATAAAAGGATCACCTTATCTCAATATAAGAGAAGGATTCAAAGAAAACAAGGCCTCATGATCTTTAGAGCTGAGGTTTCCATAACAGAGTCATTCTTTACAGAAGGGGAGGCTGAGGAATCATCTCCAACTTGTTTGTCAATAGAAGAGGATTTAGAACAAGCTGAACAGTGAAAAACTGGCAGGAGCAGATGGTATTCACTCAAGAGCTCTAAAAGGACTCAGATGTGAAATTGCTGCAGTGTACAGCATATCATTTAAATCAGCCTCCATACCCAGAGGTAGCAGATCTGACACAACCGGATAAAAGTCTCCTAGGAGAGATCAAGGAATAACAGCCCAGGAAAGCTGACCTTCATACTAGGCAGATCAATGTCACAAAGAATAGAATGAGGAGATATGTGTATGAACAAAGTATACTGGGGACTGTTTACTAAGAAAAGTGTAGTCTTGCCTCATTGCATTTTTTTTAACTCAAAGAACAGGTGATGAAAGATGATGTGATCAATGAAGTATACTTGTTTTTTCAAAAAGCTTTCAAGAAATTGTTTCGTTAAAAGCTCTTAAGCAATTTAAACCACTGTGAGATAAGAAGAAAGTCTTTTTGAATTCAGAGTTGTGAGAAAACAAAGGAAAATGATGGTTAGAATTTAGACCAGAGAAAGGGCTGCCCAAGGGGACATACAGGGTTTGTGATGTTTAAGATACATATGAATGATCTTGGAGAAGGAGTCAAAGGTGAAGCAACAAAATTTGCTGATGATGTAAAAGTGCTCAGAGCATGTTCTGTATCAGTAAATAGAAAATAATGCATTAAAAAAATCTGATTATTCAAACACAATAATGTTGTCTAAATTAACCCGTAAAGAGATTTTAAGGGCCTCGCAGCCAGAAATATTCTGAGGATTGTTTATTAGAAGTATAACAACTGATGATAAAACTTTTTTAAAGCAACAGAGACATGAAATTTTTTAGAGAGTTGGAGGTACTAGTAAAGAATCAAAGAGAAAAGATGTTCTCTACAAGCCACAGATGGGTGTTAGGCAGTGGCTAAAACACAAATAGGAAGCTAGAAATTATTAGAAAAATCATTCAAAACAAGACAGATAATATTACAGTACCACTATGAAAATGCATGGTGCATTCACATCCTGAATGCAGTGTATTGTTATATCAAAAAAAAAGATAAAGCAGTAAATATAACACAAAGGAGGCAAAGTAAACAGACACATGAATAGGCTTCTGAAATGCATTTTCTATTCTAGTTTTTGTATTTGAATAAAAGGATATTTGTGTATACAAAAACGAAATCAATGTTATAGTGAATTCAATGGGAATCACTTATCTACTATTTCTCACCAGTCAGTATGTAGAAAACAAAAAAGTGAAATGAAAACAAAAGAGAGTCTGCTTTTACATTATGCAATTAAGTTGTGGAATTAATCTCTATAGAACAGAATGGAGAGCAAAAGTATAAATGAGTTCCAAGAGGAATTAGATCAAGTAATGTGGGATAGAGTCATCAGTAGCCATTATACCTGGAGACCTAGGAATTGTCTTGGCCTACCTGGGCAAATTTTTTAGTTTGCAACAAAAATAATTTAAAGACTGGTTAACTATTACCTACTTTGGTTTAGCTTTTCCTTAGCTTTGTATAATATTTTGAGATAAAACTACAAAGTCGGATATTCTCTCTTCACAAGAAGCCACATGGAAGACACAAGGGGCAATGGGTACAAGTTGACCAGGAAAGGTTTTTTCTTGATATAGGAAATACATTTTTTACATCAAGAACAATCATTCACCAAAACAACCTCCCTAGGGATGTGGTAGAGACCTCATCACTGTAAATTTTCAAGATGTGACTGGACAGGATGCTATATAATCCCACCTAGGTTCCCTTTCCCACAAAATGTTGGACCAGATTATCTTTCCAGGTGCCTTTCAACCTAGGTTGTTCTATGATACTATGATTCTATGAAATAATTTTAATCTATTTTAACAATCGTAAATTTATATAGTGGTTTAGACGCTAGGCCTACAATTGTTTCCTAAGAAACTAACTTCATAATATATTATTTTACAGTATTTAATGTTTTTTTTTAATTCTATAATACCTGTGATAGGCAAATTTTATATTATACATAAAGAGTATTTTAAAAATATATGACTATCCAGATGTCTTTTTTTGCTGTTGTTAACAGTATATTTGAATCAGAGATTTTAGCCAAGATCAGGGCCATTATCTTAATCACAACTCCATTGTCAAAAATTCCTAGAAAATAAAAAAGAAAAGCCAAAAGAAAGCCTTACAACAAGTCTTGGTCTAAAACAAGACAGTTGGACGCATAGAAAGGAAAAATCAAATATATTCAGACCATGTGGCTACAAACTTTCTAATACAAATTGATTTCTGCTTTTCCTGTTGCAAGATATTTTTAACTGTGTAAGTCAGTTTGTATGTCTACCTTTCAACATTCATCAGACTTTGTATTTCACAAGTGAAGGACTTTCGCTTGGGGCATAGATTTTTATTGTTCATCTAGTAATCTAGTTAATACTCCCCAACTTTCACAGAGGTACCTACTTGACAAAGTGCCACTTAATATTAATGACTAATAAAAATAATTCGGTATATATTAAGGCACTACTTTTCAAAACTTATATTGACAACCAAACAGGAGAATAATCTGGAAAAATAGAGATTTCAATTCTTTTTCAAGGATAAGTTAAGACATGCAGGCATATGGATCAGGTACTTGAATTGTATGAAACATCATGGATCTAGTATAGACAAGATCTTTGTTCTCTAAGGACCATCTATCTTGAATGAAAAAGAAAAAGTTTTGTTTTCCCAGTGAAAATATTGCTAAATGTTCAATGGTTCCACAAAAAAAAAAAAAAACCCACAAAACAAACAAAAACAATAACAACAAAAAAAAATATAAAAAAATAGTCACACTGAAGTGTGTCTAGAAAATACAACTTTTACTTAGATTGTACACTTAATTTCAAACATTGTCTTCCCAATTTGAACTCAATAGTGAAAAATAAATCTTAAAGAACAATTCTCATATCATGGGCCCAGTTAACAGTGGAAAAATCACTGAATTTTTATAATCTCTCCGTCAACTAGAGTTTACTGAGGTAAATAACTGGCTATCCAGTTTTTCAGGTCTGTAAAGGAACTAACTGAGCTGTCCCACATCATCTGGTGTGAGGCTCTGATTACATGACCAAATTGAACAGAGAATCTTTTAATTAAGTAGCTGAAAATAATAAGGGAGAAGTTTCTCAATAGACATGCTAGAAGCTTAGAGAGAGGAGTGAACAGATATACATGCATGGACACTCGCCCCAAGACTTTTAGGAGAATTAGTGGAAAACAGGTAGACTTCTGGATTCCATTACAGATTCTGATATGAAGGTCAAAGTGTGTTAAGAAGCCTAGGGAAATCAAAGCAAGAAAGAACATTGAAATATTTTGTTGTGATTTATCTAGATCTGTAAATATCTGGCACTGGCTAAAATAACAAGTGATTATGAAAACCTTATAAGGTCTGTGTGCTCATCAGCTATTGCCTGAAGAGAAGAACTTTAACCAAAGCTGAAATTTCTACAGAGGGTTTGAAACAGAGCGCACACCGAGAGAAGAGAAAAGAGAAGAGAAGAGTAGAGAAGAGAAGAGAAGAGAAGAGAAGAGAAGAGAAGAGAAGAGAAGAGAAGAGAAGAGAAGAGCAGCTTCACTGCCAGAACCAAAGTTGAGATGGAATAAGGTTTTTTTGCTAAGGAAAAAGAAAAGAAGGCAAAAAAAACAAAAAAGCAAAAACAAAAACAACAACAAAAAAACAAAACAGGTCAGTTCTCATTTAGTGTGTATATATCACAGCCACACCTGAGCAGGAATTACATACATAGTCACAGATGTTTACATATATAGGAAATCAAGTCACAATGTTTAATCTAAAAGAAGTGAGGGCCTGACCAAATGTCCCTTGGGATCCATAGGAATAGTCCCATTGACATTACACACCCAGAGTGAAATTCTCCGTAATGTAGGTAGGAAATTATATTAATGCACTCCATATACACAGTTACTCCAATACACAATTGCAGTTACATACAATTCATTTTCAGAAGGTATATTTTGGCTAGACAGAAATATTCATGTGTTCATCCTTTTTGTTGTTATATTTATTTCAAAAATGTTTTAAGGCATAAATGTTCTGATGATTATGTTGATCCATTCTGATTTCTAATGTAATTTATGTCAGCCTTGAAACTGCTGTAAAACTTACCTGCTCATCCAAAATATAATGGCTGATTCTGTCCCCCAAATAACTTCAGGCCATGGTTGAAATATGTCCATGTCTTTATCAACTGAGAGTGTTCTACCTTCTGGAAGAATTCCCAGGGACTGGATCAAGCTGATGGTTCCCTCTCCCTTTGGCTCTGACAACTTTCTAAAGAAATTAGCAACACCTTTACATAAATGCAATCTCCAGAATCCCATTGTGGTATGAACCGAAGAGAAGATGGATCAAACCTATTTGAAACTCTTTGCATTTTATCCTCCTAGCCCTCTCATTTTGTTATCCCTTGTCTGTATCTTATCATGACAAGCACAATTCTTTATTCTCTTTTTATGTACTGCAATTCAGTCCAAAAGCCTGAGAAAAACCACTGCTTTACACTAATGTGTTTATAAAAGTGAAATTGGCTTAGACAGCAAAAAACTAAAAAAAACCATTTCCTGTCATTCATAGGCCAAACTTTCCACAGTACCCATAGGAGTTAACTGCACAGGCATCTACTTGTACCCTACATATAGGAATTCCACTATATAATAAATTTAAAGCTAAACAATACTATATTTGCTTTTTTTTAGGGAGAGAGAACGGGAAGGGGACCAGGGGAAGGAAACAAAGGAAAGAGACAAAGGAAAGAGGACAAGGACAAAGCATCAAGGATAACTTCACATTTCCCAAGCAATCCAAAGCTGCCTTTGTGAAGCATTGCCATAATGCTTCTCACTTGTGAAGACACAAAAATTAGGCTAAATTTTAAATGGACATTTATAGCTTTATTTACCTCTATTTTGTTTGTTTCCTTGCCCGTGTGTGGAGGAGTATGTATTAGTGTTTTTAAAATAGTTATATTTTGCAGCCTGTAGGTTACATTACATTTTTATGTCTTACAAATCAATAAAAACATATAAATGCACTAAGGTTAATACACAGCAATAAACAGTGACAAAGTCTATTAAGAACTATCTTCCCAAAATTCATATAGCTCTTTGTGAATATTCTTTTAGCTTCAAACTGTAAGTACCAATTAAAATATCAATATTTTTATGTAGATTCATCTCATTTCTTACATTTCTCATCTTTTCCCAATCCCCTGCCTCTCTCTCACCGTTTTTCTAACATTTTGTTATTAGAAGTTTCTTTCCTTATGCATGAACAATAGCAATAAATTCTTAAGCATTTTTTAATTATTCTAGTACCTGAAAATTTAAATCCCTTTCCCAAGATCATGAAAAAATTTCAGTTCCAGGATGAGAAAAGAAATCTTTATTTTTAGCTGCCTCAGTTCATCAAACATTGTGCTACACTGTAGGACAAAGCTAGTTAATGACTCTTGAAATCTCCTTTAGAATAAGAAACTGTAGTTTACAGTACTATTCCTCACACCCCAGATGTTAAGGTTTTTTTGTTTTTTCCCTGAAGTCAAATAGTTCTTGGAATCATCACCTTTCCCTTCTACCTTACCAATGTAAGGTATTTCAAATTAAAAACATCTCACAAAAACTTCACAGCATGACAAATTTATAATCATCTAAGCGATTTTCAGACCCTGAGACACTCAGAAGTGCTCAGCACATCACCTTAGAAATTTTAATGAGCATCATTAGGGCAGACACTTATTCTAGTACATGCACTGCAGTCTGGGAACAGTTGAATGAGGAGTTTATGATCCTTATTAGACTTCAGTACATTTTCTCATGATTTCCATAACTTTAGAAATGGTTTAAAACATGCCTACAGTTAACCTTATGAAAGACAACCTGCTTTTGGGCTCAGTTCTTCTCAGATATTCTTACTTCTTACACAGATTTTATATCTCATTAATATCTATTTCTTAAGGGATCTGTTTTCTTCAAATAATCTAAGAGATTTGATGGAGTTTAAAGGCTTTTTTATCAATAAATATATTTTATGTATTGCAAGTATTTTATAAACAGACACTACATTGTTATCAGAAAATATTTTATTTACTGCGCTAATAGTGTGTTTTTATGCAGACTTTAGCTTTGATGTTTCCTTTTGTGTTTAGTTCACTAAAATCTGTATCAATTATTCTGTTCAAGACTGCCTTCTATTCTGTTTAATATGTCCTTTTATTTCAGATTTCAAATGATAAAGTTATCAACAAATAAATTATTTTCAGAATTATTAGAAAAATCTGTTCCTTATATCCCATGTAAGCAATAATTATCAAATACCTAAAAAGATACAGAATGTTTTGGGGAATATTTTTTAATTTACTAAGGAAAATTATCATCATCAGGGGAGCTATTCACCAGTTACAGATTTTTTGTGTTTTTCTTTAATGTCATTGACAAAGGTTCTGTATTCTCCCGTTCTGCCATGACCAGGTTTAAGTAATTTTGTCACAAAACTCCAAATAACTAATGGAAGACTTAAACACAATAATTCACCACTGAATCCTTACCCATTTTAATTAAATGCTCAATTTAGGCAATGTACATAAACATCTGCTATACCAGGCTTTACTTTATATACACAATTGTCTTCCAAGAGAAGCGGTTGATGCCTCATGTGCTTAAGAGGAATTTTGACTATGCTCTTAATAATCATAGAATCATAGAAAGGTTTGGATTAGAAGAGACCTTTAAAGGCCATCTAGTCCAAGCCCTCTGCAGTGAGCAGGGACATTTTCAACTAGATTAGGTTACTCGGAGCCCCATCCAACCTGATCTTGAATGTTCCCAGGGATGGGACATCTACCACCTCTCCAGGCAACCTGTGCCTTTGTTCCACCACCGTCATTGCAAAAAATTCTTCCTTTTATCTAGTCTAAATCTACCCTCTTTTAGTTTAAAATCATTACCCCTGGTCACAACAGACCCTGCTAAAAATTTTGTCCCCATCTTTCTAAGTAAGGAAAGTCTGCAGTAACGCAACCTTCAGCCTGTACTGATACTGGGGATTACCTCAACCCATGTGCAGGACCTTGCACTTGATGTTGTTGAACCTCGCGAGATTCACATGGGCCCACTTCTCAAGATTGTCCAGGTCTCTCTGAATGGCATCCCACCCCTCAGGCACGTCAGCTATACCAATCAGCTTTGTGTCATCTGCAAACTTGGCTGAGGCTGTACTTGATCACACTGTCTATATCATTGATGAAGATATTAAACAATACTGGTCCCTGTATGGACCCCTGAGGGATACCACTTGTCACTGATCTCCATCTGGACATTTAGCCATTGACGACTATCCTCTGGATGCAACCACCCAACCAATTCCTCATCTACTGAACAGTACACCCAGCAAATTCATATCTCTCCAATTTAGGCGAGAAGGATGTTGTGGAGCACCATGTCAAAGGCCTTACAGAAGTCCAGATAGATTACATCCATAGCTCTTCCCTTGTCCAATTCTGTAGTCACTCCATCATAGAAGGTTAATAGGTTGGACAGGCAGGAAGCCATGGTGAAACCATGCTGGTTTTCTCAAATCGTCTCCCTGTCCTTCATGTGCCTTAGCATAGCTTTTAGGAGGATATGTTTCATGATCTTTCCAGGCACAGAGGTGAGGCTTACAGGTCAGTAGTTCCCAGTCCTCCTTTCCACCTTTTTTAAAAATGGGTGCAGTTTCCTTCTTTCCAACCACCAGGAACTTCACCTGACTGCCATGACTTTTCAAATATCATGGGCAGTGGCTTGGCAACTACATCAGCCAGGTCCCTCAGAACTCTGGGATGCATCTCACCCAGGCCCATAGACTTACTTATATTTAGATTCCTCAGATGGTCTCAAACCTTGATCTTCTCTTGCAGTGGGAGGGACTTTGATCCCCCAGTCTCTGACTTGTGGTCCATCAACTCAAGAGGTGTAGGAAGAGAGGTTGCCAGTAAAGACTGAGGCAAACAAGTTGTTGAGTACCTCAACTGTCTCCCCACCCATTAGTACCAGTTTACCAGTAATAATATGCTTAACTCTTGGTCAGCCCTGAAGTGGTCAGGCAGTTGATACAGATGATTATTGTAGGTCTCTTCCAAGTGAAAACATTCTATTCTAATCTAATCTAATCTAATCTAATCTAAACACTGACTGAAGGTCTTCCTGAGTGCCACTGTGGAATTGTATTTATACAACTAACAGAGAGATGCAAACTATAACAGCTTGGCTCTGGTTAAATGAAGTATCAGATAGGTATTTTATTTACAATAAAAAAGAAAAAAAAATCAAATTTGAACAAAAAGTACTGATAAAGAGAATTTTTTTAAATCAACATATATTGAAAAATCACTGTTAGTTCCTGAACAGAATAAATGTGCATATATATAAGATGTATAATATTATTGTCGCCTTGTATGAATATTTATAGAGTGATTTCTGAAAGCCTTTTCTTATGTTTAAAACCAAGGCAAAATTTAAGCATATCTGCAGATCCAGAAAGCTCCCAGTCTAAGGGCTTTTCAGCTCTGAAAATGTCCTTTTTTTTTCTGTGACTCTGGCAAGGTGCAGCCCTTCATTTAAAAGAATGTTTAAATCCATATTACACATAAAATCTTTGTACCTTTCATGAGTGCCAGAAGAACCCAGAATCGCCCATGTGCTGTAAAGGAACCTCTGTACAAATTTCAGTTATTCAAGTCACCCCAAAGGTGTCCAGACATATATTTGTAGGTGTCTGGGGGCAATCTAATATCTGGGCAGTCCCTCCAAACTCACATCTAAAAAAACCTGATATTGTTTCATAAGTTTTATGGGGGTATGTGGGGAGTTTTGTTTGGGAGTTGTCCCCCTCCAGTGTAGTATTTTTATGTAGGTTCTCTCCTGTCTTGGCACTGATATTTTAAAGATCTCTAATAACACATTTATGCTATCACTACCAACATCTGGTAACTGGCTAAAGTACTTGCCTCTCTTTGACAGTCACTTTTGAGATACTTACAAAATGTAGATTTTAGTTGCCTAGTTCGAAGTCAAGAGCTGGATAAAAATGAGATCCAGTATCCTTCAAGTCATGTGACCTCCTGTTCTTGAGCATACAATGTTGAACAGCAAAAAATCATATTTATGTACACGTATCAGATGAAGTCAGATTTCCATTAGGCAACGTAACATGGAGTCTGAAAGGCCAAAAAAAGGGGGTTTGGTTCTAGTCCCTAGCTGTCTTATGGCTTCTTTCTGGCAGGGCCCAAAGCCTTGTGCTTATTGCTACACAAATACTCGGGATGCATATGGAGCCAGTGTAGGTCTGCCAAAGCCCTGACAGACCCCTGCCAGAGCTGTGCTTACTCAAGAAGCAACACATACACAGACAATAGCACAATTCACGGATGATTCCTCACCCATCTAAGAACTGGCACAAAACATGGCAGTCAAATATGAGAATTTCAAACTTGGGTTTTAGCTGTTTCTTACATGAAAAGTGCAAAATTAAAGCAAAAATGCACATGTAAATGTAGGAGATAACTTGACTTTTACATTTGGACAGAATCTTCTAAAGCCCATTTCTACATAGAACACAAGTGAGCTGAAGCAAAACTGGGGGAAGTGGGGGGAGGTGGGAGTGGGGTGTGCATGGATTAATCTCCACTGGGATCTTAATTTGACAATTTCAATAGAAAATAGTGGAGGTAGATTATATTGGATGTGACTGATGCTGGTCAAAGTCAGGCCTCACCTAAAAAGTCACCAGTGTACAAATAGTAAAGTGAAAAACATTTGGATTATATTGACGAGGAAAAAACTTCACTATAAAACACTGTGTTATAGGCAATAAATTACAAGAAAGGGTTACATTTTCAAGGATTTACATCTGCAAATCAGAAAATACTGGATTTCTAAGATACAAGAACTGTTCTCATTTCATAGATTATACAAAAAAATAATCATTAAGCCAATTTACTTAGAGACAAATTTCCATTTCAGGACTAGATTTCCATAGAGTACAGAAATAATAGAAAGTGAATCTGGGAGGACTTGAAAGATTACCTGGTAAAACTATGTCCTGGTTTGAGCCAGTATAGAACCAATTTACTTTTAGTGATTTCACTTTTCAGTTAAGTCTCTTCTAAGTAATTGCACTTGCTGAAATTAACTGTACGTTTTTCAGACAGTATTTGCCTCTAGGACTGATAACACTCAATGTTTATAGCTACTGTTGGAGAATGGTATGTAGAACCAAGGTAGCTGCTTGGTTCTGCTAAACATCTAGAAACAAAGGGGGAGCAAAGGGATCACACCTGTGACCCTCCTACAGGGAGGAGTGGACCGGACAGGTTACCCAAAATTTGCCAAACGAAGTTTTCCATTCCATATGCGTCGTACTCAGTATAAATCTGAGGGATCGCAAGGGTCAAGCTGTCTTCAT
>VZRW01010439.1:25738-58971 GCA_013398125.1 Aegotheles bennettii
GTGCCCACCTCTCAAGCCTGTCAAGGTCCCTCTAAATGGCATCCCTTCTCTCCAGAGTGTCGACCACACCACACAGCTTGGTGTCATCAGCAAACTTGCTGAGGGTGCACCCGATCCCACCATCCATGTCATCAACAAATATGTTAAAGACAACCAGTTGCAATACCAATCCCTGAGGAACGCCATTCATCACGAATTTCCATTTGGACATTGAACCATTGACCACCCAGCTAATACCCTATTCACTGAGTGGTCCATCCGTCAAATCCATGCCTCTCTGATTTAAAGAGAAAGTTGTCATTCAGGATGATATCAAATGTTTTGCACAGGTCCAGATAGATGACACCAGTTGCTCTGACCTTATCCACCAGCTAGGAAACTCCTTCATAGAAGGACACTAAATTTGTCAGGCATGATTTGCCTCTGGTCCTTAGATGGTCAGATTCCTTATCCAGTCAGGTTTGGAATACCTTCAAGGTTAGGACTCTGCAATCTCTCTGGGCAAACAGCTCAGGTGTTTGACCACTCTCACAGTTTCATATGTTTAAATGGAATTTCCTGCTTCCAGTTTGTTCCTGTTGTCTCTTATCCCATCAGTGGGCAACACTGAGAGGAGTCTGACTCCATCTTCTTTACTGTCTCACATTAGATACTCATATATATTAAAAATATAATAAGATAAATCCCTGCTCAAACCTTCTTTACTCCAGACTGAACTACCCCAGTTCTCTCACCCTTTCCTCACATGAAAGATGCTTCAGTCCCTCAGTCAACTTTGTGCCCTCCACTAGGCTTACTTCACTAACCCCATGTCTTGTAATGGGGAGCCCAGAAATGGACACATTACTCTACATGTGGTCTCTCCAGTGCTGAGTAGAAGGGAGGGATCACTTCCCAGAACCTGCTGCTCTTCCTAACACTGAACAGGATGTTGTTGGATTTCTTTACCTCAAGGGCACTTCAGTGGCTCATGTTCAAATTCTAGTCCACTAAGACTCCCAGGTCCTCTTTACAAAGCTGCTTTGCAGCCATTTGGCTCCTGGCCTGTACTGGTGCATGAGGTTATTTCTTCCCAGGTGCAGGACTTCACATTTTCCTGTATTGAAGTTCATGCAGTTTCTGCTGGCCCATTTCTCCAGACCTTCAAAGTCACTCTGAATGGTAGCACAAACACCTTGTCTATCAGTCATTGCTCCTGGTTTTGCATTATCTGCAAATTTGCTGAGGATGCACTCTGCCCCAACATCCAGGTCATTAATGGAGATGTTAATAAACCTTAAGCCAATATTGATGTCTGGGGTACACCACTAGTGACTGGTGTCCAGCTGAATTTCACTCTGCAAATCACAACACTTTGAGCCCATCAGTTCAGTCAGTTTTCATTCCTCCTCACTGTTGACTTTTCTAGCTCATACTTCATCGATTTGCCAAAGAAATATGTTATAGGAGACAGGACCAAAAGCCCTATTAATTTTGAATCACTTTTTGAAAAGTTAATTATTTTTAACACAAACAAAACCAATTAAAAACTGTTCGTCAAAAACTGTTAAGTACATGGATTATTTTCCTCCACTTTCTCATCAGGGTGTACTCTCTAAATTCTGAAGGAAAAATGTGAGTGTAATTTGTGTATTACAGTGCACATACATATATACAATATTTTTGTTTTCTATTCAGTACATAATACATGAAAATTTCCTATGATTTATTAAAGATCCATTTCATTAGTAGTCAAGAAAAGGAAACAAATTCAACCATGCTCATAGATTCTGCTCAGAAAATAGCCTAGGAAAAAGCTTGTCTTTTTCTGGTATTCTGTGAAAGACTAAAGTTTCTACCAAACAAGTAAATTTATGTATATAAAGAGAAAAGGAATTTTGTGACAGTAGAGAAAATTTAGCATGTGATACCAATATGAACAAGCTGATGTCACCTACTGTTTTTCAGATCAATACAAAAAAATGAAATATCTCAATTCTATTGATGGAAGACACAATAAAGCCAGAAATTCTCAAACAACGAAACAAAGATAAATGAACACAGAATATTGAAGCAAATATACTTCTGAAGTGAGTATTATACATACTATTCTGTACAGGCTAACATTGGGAAAGTTAAATGAATGACCCCATAGTTTTGTTATCCCCTCTGCATCAGTGCCACTAGTGTTATCCAGCATTACCTAGCATAGCAATGGTCCTCTAGAAGATGAGAACTTACCTGATAGTTATGACATCACTTTCTAAGTGGTTTATCATGGACCTAGAAAAAGGTCTCAGATGAGGCCAAGAATAAACCTGATTTTCTGATACTTGCAGTGGTGGCTGCAGCAAAATTAGCCACATCTTTAAACTAATGAACATTTAGATTAAGGTATAATTGCCTCTAATGAGCTGTCTTGGAAGCTGTGCGTTACTTACCAGCAGCTAGAATGGTGTTCAAAAGAAGTCCCTTCCTGCTTTTGAAATAATAAAAGCAAGCATTAACAACAACAAATGTACTTCAAACTTCTACCTATATATAAAAACCCTATTAAACAGTTTAAGGAAGATCATATACGTTAGTTTTTGGATAATGAAATAAGTCCCTAAAAGTCAAGTGAGGTCTGCTAGTCCTGACCAAATTTACCACATATGTAACACATCTGACCTTAGTTGACCTACCATAGTGAAGCAAATTTCTATCCTGCAACACATAGCTGTTTTTAAACATTTGTTAGACTCCTTCTATTTTTTTTTCCCCATCAGCAAGTCAGTTTTCATATTTGCAAATCATCCACCATACCATTCCAGAATTCCTCCAAGCTGAGTCCCATGTGTGACTGAAGACGCCAACAAGGAGAGACTAGCAGTGGTTGTGCATTTTCACAGCAGCTGGAAGGACCCAGAGGCTTCTGCAGGGCAACCAAGCACAACAAACTGATCATCCCCTGGCATATTTCACTGCAAGATGAACTGTTTTCAAGAAAGCATATTGGGGGAAAAAAAATAAAAATCTGTTCTTCACAATAATTGAGAAAGTATATTTAATTAACTAAACTTTTATTTACTGCCATTTCCAGAAGAAAAGTTAATTGCATTGGTTAACAGTCTGTTGCAGCAACAAGGCACTACAAAAAGCTAATTACATAAACACAATTAGAAGCTTGGACAGAACCCAGGATTTTTCACACTGCCTATCCCTGCCCTCTCTTGCTTAAGTAAGCCACCCTTTCTGTTTTCCTTGCTTACTCTTCATATAATATTTCCTTTCTTTTTGTAGTGGCCTAACATCAATCAACAGAGGAAATGGAGACAGCTTTTCCCTAGCATCTTTTTCAGGTTGGTGGTTTCAGAGTTTGCTGGCGATCTGGAAACCGTGGTCTGGACTTCCTCAGTCTGAATGCAATAAATGCATACTACTTGTTTCCTCAATGTGTGTTCAAGCCACAAGGTTAGCAGACCCCTTATCCCTGCTCTGTCTCTTCTCCCTTTCTAACTGAAAAGTGATCATGGTCCATATAGAAGAGTGACAGCTTGGTCACTTGAATCTAGAAGTGACAGTTGGGCAAAGAATCTAACCTTCAAGAAAGGCTTTTATTGCCAAGTGTAGGTCAAGGCTTACTTTAGGAGAGAGGCACATATGCATCCTTTTGTGTTCTTTATTGGCTAATGTGAGCAACCGCATTCCACGTGCTCATGGTCATACATCTGATTCTGCAGGCTAAAGTAAGAATTGCTATTATTTTAAATTGATTATTTTCATATTTCATGCATTCCATTGTTGATATATTTTACAAAATGCAAACACAGAAGCTCTGAATAAGTATATAGCTAATATGTATTACAATGTAGTCTATTATATTAAACACAAACAGTCCTAAACCAACCTTTTTCCAAGTTGTACCTTAATTCTGTGCATATCACATATCACCTGAGTCTGAATTTCTCTATTTACTTGGAAGCTGGACTGGGTGATCTTGACAGTCTCTTCCAACCTTGATGATTCCATGATTCTATAATTCTATGATTCTAAGCAATGTATGAGTATTTTTGACTGGAACACCCTTTCACTGTATGACATTTTATCAAATGAGCTTTCTAGTCAAGTGAAGATGCTTTGCAGAGAAATATCAAGTTAGATGAATGAGAAAGAAAGAAGAGATTGATTATTAAAGAAATAGAGGTCCAAATCCTCAGTTTGCCTGATCCAACATGTTCTAGCAAGAAAAAAGTCTGTCCTGATTTATATATAGCAAAGCAACAAAGCTGCTGAATGGTCAAGAGCACACGTCTTATGAGTAGAAGTTGAGGGAAGAGGGCTTGTTTAGTGTGGACATAAGGAGTACCAGGCGAGACCTTGCTGCTCTCTGTAACTACCTGAAAGGAGGTTGTAGCAGAGTGGAGGTTGGTCTCCTTCCAAGTAGCAAGCGCTAGGACTAGAGGAAACAGTCTCAAGCTGTTACAGAACAGGTTTAGATTGGGTATTATGAAAAATTTCTTCATTGAAAGGTTTATCAATACCTGGAGGTATTTAAAAGATGTGTAGGTGTGGTGCTTAGGGACATGGTTTAGTGGTGGACTTGGCAGTGTTAGGTTAAAAGTTGGACTTAATGATCTTAAAGGTCCTTTCCAACATAAATAGAGCGGTACATAAGTAGAGCGGTAGATGTGGTTTATCTTGATTTCAGCAAAGCATCTGACACTGTCTCCCACAGCATCCTTGTAGATAAGCTGATAAAGTATGGGCTTGGTGATCAGGTAGTGAGGTGGATCAAGAACTGGTTAAAGGGAAGAAGTCAGAGAGTTGTAGTTAATGGGACAGAATCCAGTTGGAGGTCAGTAACTAGTGGAGTCCCTCAGGGGTCGGTACTGGGACCGGTGTTGTTCAATATCTTCATCAACGACCTGGATGAGGGTACAGAATGTATCCTCAGCAAGTTTGCTGATGACACTAAGCTGGGAGGAGTGGCTGACACACCAGAAGGTTGTGCTGCCATTCAAAGAGACCTTGATAGGCTGGAGAGTTGGGCGGGGAGAAACTTAATGAAATTCAACAAGAGCAAGGGAGAGTTTTGCATCTGGGGAAGAACAACACCATGCACCAGTACAGGCTGGGGGCTGACCGGCTGGAGAGCAGTGTAGGAGAAAGGGACCTGGGGGTCCTGGTGGACAGGAGGATGACCATGAGCCAGCAATGTGCCCTTGTGGCCAAGAAGGCCAATGGCATCCTGGGGTGCATTAGAANCACTGGAACAGGCTGCCCAGAGAGGTTGTGGAGTCTCCTTCACTGGAGACATTCAAAACCTGCCTGGATGCGTTCCTGTGTGATGTACTCTAGGTGAACCTGCTCCAGCAGGGGGGTTGGACTAGGTGATCCTTCGAAGTCCCTTCCAACCCTAGAATTCTGTGATTCTGTAAATGATTCTACAATATAGAACAATATGATTGAACCTCAAAGCTCTAGCTGTGACACACAGCACAACATCTGTTAACAAAGTATATTATACATTTAAACATTAGTTAGGGGAATGTCTGCACTATGGTGTGTGGATGTTCAAGGTGGCTTTAAATGAGCTACTTTTAGTACTTCTGACAATTTAGACAAAAAAGCTGTAGATAGAAGTTTGTAGTGGGCTCTATGCCATAACAATTGGTGTGCTTTGATATCTCCACAAGCTTGTTAAAATCTACTTTGTATTCTAGATAGATGACATACCAGGTCTGACTAGTCTTTCTCTAGCAAGTGTAGTTACAACCGGTATTCAAAGAATTCTGTACACTAATTAGATCATTAATGTCCTAAACAAACATAAGCCAGGTACATATATACCTAGATGCATCTAGATAGATCTGTCTAGAATAATAAAATATTGTCACTCTCTTAATGAGGCTGTTGTCCCATTGTCATCATCAGGTCACGTCTGCCTTCCCACCTCTCACCTCCCAGTGTTTCAGGCCAGAAAAAGAGGGAATTTTTCCAAACATTTTAGAGAAGTATTTTGAGGTTTCACACAGTGAAACAGAAATACATTGCAGGATATCCAGTTTTCTAGGTCCAAGTGTCTTTTATTCTTCTAGACCCTGAAGTCTCTAAATATGCTTCTCTGTTCATTGTCATCTTTTCCATCTAGCAGCTTTTTTTCAACTTTTTTAACCTGAATGCATATTCTCCTAGGTTTTCTGCAGAAAATCTTGTTCTCAAATCAAACCAGTACAATCTCAGCCCAAAAAGTGCACTTAGAACTGGAGTTTAGCAGGGCAAATAAAGCATTCCTGAATGTGTCTGTGATGGCCTATAATTATTTGGTATAAAAACAGCTCTTGTTCAAGCCTGCAGAAAAGCAGGTCTGATTCAACTATCTTCACTGTGCTCTACTTTGAGACATGATTACAGTCTCCTGTAAAAAAATGAAATTGGTTGAAATATTTGTCCTAATGAAGTATCTAATGACATAGTAAGGAAAATGATGACATACATACAAGATTCATTACTATCTAAGGAATAAGGGAACTATCTAGCCATTTATAAATATAGGTATGATCATATTAACTTACCTTCTGTTATAAGAAAGTACCTACCTTTAGAGCTTCATATAAAACCTTAGTTAAAACCATCTTTAAATTTCTCTTTAAACAAATAAATCTTTTGTTTTGTGTTTCATCTGTTTTTAGTGTCACTAAAGATGCTTTGTATTTTCCACTTTGAGGCAAACCATAAATACTAAGAAGTAATGTTCTTGTATTTTAAGCCATATACCACACAGTTAACAGCTCAATGGATTAAACCTTAATCTTCGGAAAAATAAAACAGTTAAACGAATACATATTATGCCTGTATCTTCTACAATTTGTACTGAAGTCTAACATAGAAATTGGACCTTCTTGGAAACATGGGGGAGAGAAAGGAAGGCGAGGAAGAGGGGCAGGAAGAGAGACAGGGAGAGGAAGTTTTGATGTTTTTGTAATAGCTAACCTGTATTACTCATAGAGCCATTTGAAATAATTTATGCAAAACCTGTTTCAAAGGGAATATTTGATTTTATCAAAAGAATTCTCAAAAAGTTTCTGTTTTCTTCTTAAAATAAAAAGGAATAGTGAATATGATGACTTACTGTCCTGTAAATTTTCTTCTTTTTTTCTGCAGAGTATTCAATACTTCCAAAAGCACCAAATTGCATTTCCAAGTATGTATGAGGAACAGTTTAGAGTCATTGAAAACTTGACTGAAATATATTTATATCTACTTTATCCACTGACCAAAGTACGATTAATACAAAAGTGTCTACATTTATTTTCCCTTCCCTTCAGTAGGGAATATCCTGTAAGTTTTGACCAGATGTTCAGCAACTGAAGTGGCACATCTACATCTGCTACTGAAAATTAACATTTGTAATTATGGAAAAATGCTTCCAAAATAAAGAATATTCCTACAGTATGTAGGAAACATGACTTCTACAGGCAAATCTCATGAGAGAAATCTTTCCTGCTAACTTGATTTCTGGTATTTCTCGCTTGTGACATACCTATAACATTGCTGAGTTAAATGCACAGAAGGAAATATACCCTTCAAGAACAGCCTTACAAAGTCAATGAGTGAAGTTTGGACTATTTCTTTAGTTCTACAGAAACCTTGACTAGAAAATACCATCAAGTCTCAAATGCTAAAATGCTTTGGAAAGAAACAGTAAACATTATTGCTGTGTTATCTTAATATTGGTAGAAATTCCTTCAGCTAAACTTTTATATCAAATCCTGTATCAACCCATAAGGCTCTCTGGAGAAATTGCCATTGATGACAGCAATCTATGAATTAAATCTCTTCTTCTCTGAGTTTCAGAGTCCAAAATTGATTGGCCATTTTAGTCAAATGTTTAACAGCAAAAGGCATGCAGTCCAGAATTTAACAAGCTGACCTGGACTTTGTTTCTAATATCTAAACATCATGTCAGGAACACAACTTCATCTTTATGAAAAGTAACCTAACCCTAATATTGTTTATTTTAATGGAGGTGAGATAATTTTTTATATAGCTTTCTACATAGGTGTGTTTGCCTGTACCTACATACACCTATATTTTTACAAGTAGACTTCTAAATTTCCACTTTGGCTCATTTTGTACATTTATAAACAAGATTAATATTACTCAAATTCCACTTTCCAAAAGTTATTAGCTCTTAGTCTTTCATCAATAGTCTAACACTATTTCCCATAAATAGGTAAAAGCTCAGCTTCTGGAAGGCAAGTGATCACACATGAGTTTCAGCTTTCAGTTAGGAAGGACAATCACAAAAAACTCAGTTCACTGGTTTCAGTGAAAAACTTGCAAAATGTGCTGAAATAGGACTAAAATAAACATTTATAAAAAGACAAGCTGAAATTATCTTTTTGAAAGTCATCCCTGAGAGTTTTAAAAATTCGGGACTGATAAAACAGAACACTCCAAAGTTCTTGGTGAATTTGGGTTTTTGTTTTTACAGCTTCAGTGAAATGCTGTGTTATAAATTGATCACAGTTACACTATTATGAGTGTGGTTTATATGTAGACTTGAAGCAGCAAACCCACATTTAGAGCTGAGAGAGGAGTTCTCTTATCTGAGTAATCACACTTTCTATGTATTATCTTTTCCATATGATCATGGACAAGAAAAACATGAAGTCACTTGGGAAAAGACTTCTTAATCTTTTGCTTTTCTGCTTTTTGTTGTATTAAATTTTGATCTTTTAATACTCTTGAGCTTATAATCTAATTTCATATTCTAATTACATCATTAAGTTTCTTATAGGGTCATGTATTCCCATGAAAATTTTAGCACCAAAGATTTAGGGTAACATACAGGAATTGTTGATCCCCTTTTGTCACCATCCATAAAAATCTCACAGGAAGTTTAATAGATATATGCTTAGGCCATACAGCTACAAAGAGTTAATTTCAAACTGATTTTGTATCCAGAAGCATGTTTCTTACTAAATATTTGCCAAGTGAAAATCAAAAATCAAAGCTGTTAAGAAATGAGTAGATGGTGACATGAAAATTACTTATCTTTCTGAATTCATACTATAGCAGCAAACACCTTTTAAAAAATTATATTCTTTAGAAAATATTTGCCAAATTTGTAACTGAAAAAAATATTAATTTAAAAATATAGAAACTTTAAATGTATTAGCTTACACTGGAAGCATCTTTGTGTTTAAAAAAAGAAAGAGTGGAGAGAATATGTAATAGCTTGCTGGTTACTAAATTTGGTTTTAGTTATTAAAAGGGAAATCTCAGAAAATGGTAAAACAGAAGAAAACAAACAAAATCAACAAAAACACATGCATATGCATGTACCAGCCAGATCAGCTCAGGTTCAGGTGTTTTCATTCTCCCCTGACAGGAGTGAGGCATACCTATATTTTCTGACGAAAGATCAGGGGGCAAGCTCAGACACTGAGCCCCTTACTACCCACATGGCTCAGTAATTAACCCAACCCTGACTCTGCTCTGGACTACTGCAGGCAATAACTTCCAATAATTTTTTTGCTACAGCTATGAGTTATCAAGGTAAGAGCTAATGAGGGATTAGCTCATAGTCCTCTTTCATATTTAGTACTATGGACATAGCCAGGGTCTTCCATGAAGGCCAGTTACAGATCTGAGCAGGAATGCATACTCTGAGTGCACACTCTTGTCAGGCTAAAGGACCACTGATTTTAGGCCATTTTCCTGGTCATAAAGTATTCAAGGACCACAATAATAAGCATTAGAAGACACACAGAGGCAGTAAAATCTATCCCCATTACTCAAATACTCTTTGCTATGCACTCCACTCCAAAATATTAATTTGTGAATGACATTACTTGAAAGCCAGCATTTCAAAGTGTCTCAGTCAATCACCCAGAAATGGGTTCTCTATGTAGTATAAATTACCACGTAAGGGGGAGTATTTTGTTATTTGATGTGCGTACAGAATGAAATGCAAGCATGAGGTGTGATGAATGAGACCAGTTACCTCTGCTACTGGAGATGTCAATTCCTTGCTCTAAGTAGGCCACTCACAGCTGAGCTCACTGCTCTTACACTATAAATATATTGCCCATTATCACCAGATAAGTCTTGCTCTTCTTTTTATATGTCAGTCCATGACCCTACAAATGCAAAAAGGTAATAGGATAACTTGATCCCATATTTGCAAATGCACTTTTAGGGTCAGAGCCTGAGCCACAGATCAACCAGAAAACTATTAGATTTCTATAAAGTATCCTACTGCTAATTTTTTAAGGCTTCTAACCAGTCACATCAGCAAGTCCTTGTGTATCAAGGACTGCAGACCACCTATACCCTCCAGCAAACACCTGCTTGTAACTTTGGGAGATGGAACATTTGTATCTAGAGACCTGTCAGATGAAAAGCATCCCACTCATCTGACTAGACTAAGTGTAAAATGCAAAGCCTTTTGTTCTCATCATTTAAAGAGACCGTATTGTCAATCACTTCCATCAAACAAGTAATACATGCATAGCAGTCGAGTGTCTTAGTTTGATGTAAGCCTTCTTTCATGCATTAAAATGTTCTCTTTCCAATCAGCAGAATTCAGTTATGCCAAAACTTGGTGGCATGCTAAAAGCTTGAAAATAAAATTTATTTCTATTTTTGTAAAACAAATGCAATATAAAACCAAATAGTTCAAAAACCACTCTATTGATTCTATTGCTCAGTCTCTAGACAGTAAGTATAGAAAGAACAGTCTAATTAGGATCTAGACTGCATTCATGTTCAACCCAGTTTGATAAACAGATTACATAGTACATGTCACCCTAGAGATCCTTTCCACCTCAGGTTTGTTTTTTTTAAATAAAATACTGATATCATCAAATTTCCCTCTGCCCATAGGAGCATTGACAACAGCAAGGACTTTGTGCAGAATTAATGCCCAGAATTCAGAAAAATACACAATATAAAGATAGAGGGACATATATAAAGTTATGGCTTTATATATAATACAAATTGATAAAACTCCTTGCAATGATTGTAGAACTGGAAGAATATTACAATACTGGGTCACTGGTTTTACCTTAAGCCATATGTTACCTGTCTCTACATGCAGAACAATGGGAAAATATAAGTCTTCCTGCTTTATAATGCACTCAGCCCTTTCTTGAGGGAAGTGTCGAGTATCCTTTTCTGCAAAATTATAAAATATTTGGTATATCCTCAGAGTGGAACACTACTACTTTTTTCCATTGACATGTTTTTTACATTCATTCTGTCAAATATTCACATATATAATATATGTAAAGCAATGAGAGGGTAGAAAGAGAGAGGATAAGAGAAAAGGAAAGCTCATGGCTGCTTTCCATAATGGAAAAAAGTTTAATGTGCATATATGAACAACAGATGTAGACATATTTAATATCCCAACACAAAACAAATATGTTCATCTAATAGCCTCATTGTAAAAGACTATGAAGTTGTGAAAATGCTTTGTCTGCAAGCATACTCAATCTTAAACAATTCAGGATTCCGGTTGTGCCAAAAACTACCATGCTATGCCAAAAACTACCATGCTAGATTAGATGTTAAATCTCTTGAAAGAAAATATGCTGCTTAGATTATGAGTTGTGAGCACTGATTCAAACTAACTGAAACTTTATAATGAAGCATAGCTGTAAAAAGCTGAAGAATAAATAACAATAAACAAATATTTGCAATTTACTGCAATACTGCCTTATTACAAAGGGATTGCAAGCCTTTTGTATGTTGTAGCTTCAAATATTCTATAAGATGCACTCTGGTGAAGCTTTAAAAGACAACAGGGTTAGCAATTTGCCCAAGGGTCCACCCTTGAATATCCAGTTGTAATATTATTCTTGCTCTCACATTACCCACAACAACAATTTGTGTTGCCAAGCAAAAGGTTAATCATAGCTTTTATCAAAGATAGATCTGAGCTGCATTAGACAATATTACAGTGATGCTACACAGTATGTCAAACTAATTTTATATGGTGGTATGCGTCAGTAGACCAATATCTACATATATAATCAAAATACTTCATAGGCAAACTGTTTACAAGAGGAAATTACTAAAATTGAAGAAAATGCTCAATTCTCATTCTAATGAATTCTGATTTTATAGTGCAGTATTGATTCTGGATTACTACAGTCCCCAATTCCACTTGCTGCTGTAATCCTTTCATCTCTCTCCAGTGAAGAAATCACTACCTTAGCAGACTAAAAAAATACCACTGAATATGGTTGCTTATCTCATTTCCTCTGTTGTAAACTAAACTGTACTGGCAATTCACACCAAAGGAGACAATGACTACAGACTACAGTGACTACCAATTTTAGCTGCTTTGTTTCTGTTCCTGTCACTTTTCATACAAAAACAGTAAATATTCTGGCTTCTAGTTTTCATATCATTTGTAGCCCAAAACATTCTTTAAAATTAATACGTAATCAAAATTCTTACACAGCCAGTTATGTAGCTGTTACAGCCATTCTTAAACAAGAACACTGATTAGTTTGAAAAATGCATTTAATTTCATACACTCTTCAATGAAGAATTCATTTATAAATTTGAGGTATCAAATTCCATGTGACAGCCTTAACTCTGGTCTCATCATCCATACAGATTAAATTTTCCAGTAAGTGTAATGTAACGTATTAATATTCTTGCAATATATTCCAGGGGATTCAAGCATCAAAATATTAGAAAACAAATATTCATCTGCCCAGGCAAGCTCGATCCAAGCTCTTCTATGCAAAACTTGGCTTAAAGGTAACTAATGTCATGCAACTGAAGACTTTCAATTGTGGTATAACATTATTTTTCACAGGGTCTTTTGTTTCATTTAGTACCTAAAAGGCATGCTGCTCAAAATACTTTTTTTGACCAGTATCCGGAGATGGTCCATATGTTTTTTACAAGACATGCCATCTACATTCTGCAATGAGTATGGAATTACTATTTTTTTAAAACGATTGTCAGAATAGGTGTATTACATATATGCTTCACAAATACTTGATGTAATTGTCATCTGAAACCTTCTCTCACAAATTTCTCTCTCTGAAACTGTTTGGCTGAAACTTTTGATGACATGGCCTTCATCAGTTCCCAGTAGTTCTTCATTCTGTCTCATCACTCACTATTTCATATTCTACAGTCTTTGTCTTGGTTTAGAATGGCCAGGGCAAGCCACAACTCCGAGACAGAGTTTGCTTTTGCTACTCCCCTCCACCCCCCTCGGGAAATGGAAGGGGAATAAGGAATAAAGGCTTAATGGTTGGAAATTAAAATTATAACAGATTTAATTGAACAGGGAGGGGGAGTAACAAATGGGGAAAAAAAAAAGAATAGTATATATATATACAAATATATACAACCCAAATCCGATGACCGCCGATACAAGCTCCCGAAAAGTCCTCCACTGCAAAAGCCAATGGGGAAAAAGCGTCCAAAGCACCCCCCAGCATCCGATGCAGTCGGATCCCACAGAGCACGTGGTGAGCTGGTAACAAAAGGCAGGGCCTCGCCTCCTCCATGCCATCACCACATGGCGATCCAAAGCAAGCAGAAAGGAAAGAGAGGGGAGGAACTTCCTGTCCTCCTGGCTTTATAGAACTTGGCAGGAAATGGGAGGGAATACGGACACCCCAGACCCCTTTTCACAAAGGGTCCTAAACTCCACCCCTCCCTCTTTGGGTCCTTGCAGCAAAGCCATAAGATTTTGCCTGTGCCCTCAAACTATAACAGTCTTGAATCTGAATCTTTTAGAGGGAAGACAGTAAAACAATACATTGAAAGTATTAATTCATCATTACTTATTTTCACTTCCTCTGCAGCTGCATCCATTGTAAAATACCATTTCATATTAATCAGGGTCCATGGGTTTGTCATATAAATGAATCAAGTAACATATTTTCTTGTTTGAGTACATATACCCAAACATATGTGTTGTGTTTATGGGTGACAGCAAAGAAAAATATTGTAGGTCAGAGAGGGAAAATTAAAAAATGTGTACACGCTACAGTTCAACACCAGCCCCAGAACAATTACATCCACATTCTTCCTCCTTATTTCTTGCTCTCTTGCCTTCCCCATGAAGAGCCTTTTCTCCTTATGCCCTCTCCATGGCCAGGAATTGTAATTAAAGGAGGAATGTGGGGGGAAGTAAGGCTTCCAGGGAGGTAATACTGATGAGCAGATACACCTCCTTTTTCTCTGCTTGCTATCCCAAAGGAGAGAGTGAGATGCACAGTTTAGTTTGGAAAGAAAAATAGGAGTTTTTTCAATGCACATCAGAATTTTTGTTCAGTTACACCCTTTTTAGTTGTCATTTAGTATCTATCCTTTCCAAATTATCTTCCATCTGGAAAGGAAGTCATGTTACATGCATCTGTAAGGAATGCATGTGACAAATCTGGTCTTTAGGCCAGGAAGGAGCAGCCATGGGTTCCTTCCCCATTAAAATGACCAGATAGCAATCTCTGAATTCCCAAGCAAGAATAGTCCTACAAAAACTGTGCGACTTTCAAGAAATCAAGGCTTCCGTTAACAAAAGTAGACAAGAGATTATAGTGTGGACACCAGTAAAGTGAAACTGATTGGGTCCTGCTTATTAATAATTTATCAGATCAAAAAGCAGAACCCAAGTAGGTAGAAAAAAAGAAGGAAAAAGTCTTAAGATGGAAAACATCAACACCTCACACCCCCAGGTTCAAGACGCACTAATAGGCAGTACTTTCAGATTTTCATTTGAAGTGTTCAAGGCCAGGTTGGATTGGGCTTTGAGCAACCTGATCTGGTGAAAGATGTTCCTGTTCAAAGCATGAAGGTTGGACTACATAATCTTCAAACGTCCCTCTCAACCCTAATCATTCTCAACCTAATCATTCTCAACCTAATCATTCCAGTTGAGCAATCTGGAGATCCATAAATCAATGGGTCCGGATGGAATGCACCCAAGGGTGCTGAGGGAGCTGGCAGAGGTCATTGCTAAGCCACTCTCCATCATCTTTGGTAAGTCATGGGCAACAGGAGAGGTGCCTGAGGACTGGAGGATAGCAAATGTCACTCCAGTCTACAAGAAGGGCAAGAAGGAGGACCCGGGTAACTATAGACCGGTCAGCCTCACCTCCATCCCTGGAAAGGTGATGGAACAACTTGTTCTTGGCACTATCTCTAGGCATATCAAGGATGAGGGGGTCATTAAGAGCAGTCAACATGGCTTTACCAAGGGTAAGTCATGTTTGACCAACCTTATAGCCTTCTATGAGGAAATAACTAGGTGGATAGATGATGGTAGAGCGGTAGATGTGGTTTATCTCGATTTCAGTAAAGCATTTGACACTGTCTCCCACAGCATCCTCGTAGATAAGCTGATAAAGTATGGGTTTGGTGATCAGGTAGTGAGGTGGATCAAGAACTGGTTAAAGGGAAGAAGTCAGAGAGTTGTAGTCAATGGGACAGAATCTAGTTGGAGGTCTGTAACTAGTGGAGTCCCTCAGGGGTCGGTACTGGGACCGGTGTTGTTCAATATCTTCATCAACGACCTGGATGAGGGTACAGAATGTATCCTCAGCAAGTTTGCTGATGACACTAAACTGGGAGGAGTGGCTGACACACCAGAAGGTTGTGCTGCCATTCAACGAGACCTTGATAGGCTGGAGAGTTGGGCGGGGAGAAACTTAATGAAATTCAACAAGGGCAAGTGCAGAGTTTTGCATCTGGGGAAGAACAACACCATGCACCAGTACAGGCTGGGGGCTGACCTGCTGGAGAGCAGTGTAGGAGAAAGGGACCTGGGGGTCCTGGTGGACAGGAGGATGACCATGAGCCAGCAATGTGCCCTTGTGGCCAAGAAGGCCAATGGCATCCTGGGGTGCATTAGAAGGGGGGTGGTTAGTAGGTCAAGAGAGGTTCTCCTCCCCCTCTATTCTGCCTTGGTGAGGCCACATCTGGAGTATTGTGTCCAGTTCTGGGCCCCACAGTTCAAGAAGGACATGGAACTGCTTGAGAGAGTCCAGCGCAGAGCCACTAAGATGATTAAGGGAGTGGAACATCTCCCTTATGAGGAAAGGCTGAGGAAGCTGGGTCTCTTTAGCTTGGAGAAAAGGAGACTGAGGGGTGACCTCATCCATGTTTACAAATATGTAAAGGGTGAGGGTCAGGATGATGGAGCCAAGCTTTTTTCAGTGACATCCAATGATAGGACAAGGGGCAATGGTTGCAAACTGGAGCATAGGAGGTTCCATGTGAATATCAGGAAGAACTTTTTCACTGTGAGAGTGACGGAGCACTGGAACAGGCTGCCCAGAGAGGTTGTGGAGTCTCCTTCACTGGAGACATTCAAAACCCGCCTGGATGCGTTCCTGTGTGATGTACTCTAGGTGACCCTGCTCTGGCAAGGGGGTTGGACTAGATGATCCTTCGAGGTCCCTTCCAACCCTAGAATTCTGTGATTCTGTGATTCTGTGATTCTATGTTTTTATTTTTGTATCAATTCTTTTAACTCAGTATAAAAACCTACATTGAAAATAGTTGCATTTTTATTAGAGACATTAATAGAAATTGGATGAGTGAATGCTGACTAAAACAACTGCTGAAAAGGAGGACAGATTTTCATGAAACAGTGAAAGTATTTCAATAGAGAAAAAAGAGTGACAAATATTTCAAATAACAGAGAAGGAGATATTTCCCCTTCATTATATTAGAAACTCATAAGAGACTGTTGCTATTAGAGTGGAAGAGTATATCTGTAGTAATCCTTTCTTAGGTTTCCTCCTTAAAACACAAAAAGTCATGTATGTTATAGCAACAATACATCACTTCTGGCTTTTGGCCTAGTTCTTGTACAGCTGAAGGCATTTAAATGTAGTACTTCTTAATTCTCAAAACACTTCTCTGTGTGGAGAAGTGTGTCATTTGACATGAGAAAATGAAGTTTCATAATCAGTAAAGTAAAAAGAGGCCAAATCTGCCTCTAATATTTGTTTTTTCTCCATGACCTGTCCTCATGTTCGGAAACGTTCTTATACAATAGATGTGATTCACTCAGACTGCCTAAAAGTGGGTCTGTTACTGTTCTGAGAGTCTTATGAAAAAACAAGGTGCACTTTGGGTCAATTTGTGTTGGCTTGTAGCAGAGGTAATGAGACCTGAATATTTTTGCATTCTATTTTCCAGTTCTGAAATTGCTTTGTTCTACATCTGACATTTGGAACTCTCCCTACTGAATTGTTTGATGTGTTAGGAGACAGAGCATTTTGATCCCGTGCACTTTTAAGAAGAGAGATGCTCACCAAGGAGCAGGTTTGACAGAATTGTTTCATGCCACTTGTTCACTGAACCATTTGAACTTACATTTTCAACACACCAGGACAGTTCCCTAGTCACCACATTATGGGACATTCAGACCATTATTAGTAGACAAGCTGCCCTACATGATTCTGTTTTGCCCTGAGAAAACCACTGTCTCGGGGTTTAAATGGACAAGGTGAGCCACAACCCAGAGAACAGAATTGTTCTCTGTTACTCCACTCCAGCCTCCTGGGGGGAAGATAAAAGGGGAATAAGGAAGAGAGATGTAAAGGTTGGAGGTTAAAACTGTAACAGGTTTAATAGAATAGAGAAGGGAGAGTAACAGGCGGGAGAAGGAACAAAATATATACAAGTATACACAAAATCTGATTCTAATGATCCCAGATATAAGTTCCCGAAAGTCTCTCACAGTGAAGCCGACGCAGGGAAAAGGGTCCAAATCTCTTCACTGTACCAGATGTATTCAGATTCTGTAGAGCACATGGCAAACTGATAATAAAAGGCCGGATTCTTTCTCTCTCTGGGACGTCACCACATAGTGAGGAGGCAAGGAAGGGGAGAGCAGGAAAGAAAGGAGGAACTTTGTATTCTCCTATTTTTTTATAGAGTTTGGCAGGAAGTGAGAGGGAATATGGATCCCTTTGTTTTGCCCGCCCTGGACCCCCTTTCACTCAGGGTCCTAAACTCCATCCCCTCTCTTGGTCCTTGCACTAATACCATAAAATTTTGCCTGTGCCCCCTCAAATCATAACAACCACTAAGCAGCCGGTACAGCAGAACTAGACTCAGGGCTCCTTCATACCAAGTAAAGAGTAATTTTCATTTGTTTGATATTTAGCTCAGGAAATGCAAAAATTTCACAGAAAGTGAAATGTTCAAACTGAATAAAGCATATTCTACTGCCAAGGAAATTAGGAGAACAGTAACAGATACTGTTTTAAAAGCATCCTCTGCTGACTCGGACCTAACATTGGAATTTTCTTTCATTAACCAGGTGAATGCCATTAGACTCAAAGCAAATCTCCGTTTGTTCCCTTCCTTTGAGTCCTATTCTGCAAGGAAGACTCCCTAAATATCATTAACTTGAAAAAAGTATATCACTTCAGTTTTATGGTTAAAACATTTCCTAGGCAGGTATAGTGCCACTTTATGTTCCTGAGAGTTTCATCATTCACATAAAAATAAAACAGCAGCAGCTGCAGAAACCAAGAGGTTTTCTTTGTATCACTTCCATATCTCTTCTTTCCTCATGCCCCCCAAAAAACCTTTAGCCTCAAAGCTTTGGCACTCAGCAAGTCCAGACCTCCTCATAAACAATTCAGAACTGAACAACGTCTTCCACATAGTGAACTTGTCTCTTCTTCACAGGAAACCACTAACTGACCATATAGAGGGAACCACTAACTAATACTCCAAGTATTTCACATATTTGCTTGGAAATTTTTCATTTAGGTACAGTTTGAGTAGCAAGTTTGCTGGATTACAATGTGAAATTGCTGAAGTACTCAAGGCAAACTTCATTCTCATTCAACATCATAAATCATAACTGAAAGTCTACATGTAAAAGCAACATGTTAAATTTCATACAGTTGTGTTGTCTGTTATAATTTGAAAAAAAAATATACAGCTTTTGTTGAATTTCTGAAGCAAAACAAAAAATGTAGACAATTTCATTTTTCAATTGACAAAGCTGGGTAGTTTTCAAGTAGCCAAAGGCAAAACCAAAGGCAAAACAGCACTTGTTTATTGTACCGCTAAGACTGATTCAGCAGATGCTAATGTACACTTTCTGGAAGCCTATTGCTTTTAGAAATTACTATGACTATTTACTTGCTCTGTTGTTTGAAAGTTAATAACTCTCATCCTTTCCCCTAGTATCTTTTATAAGAGGGTAAAATATAATTAGAAAGGTTTAAAATTTGTGTTGCACAAGTCTGAGAAAATAAGAAATATTTCCACAGGAATTTCAGTGAATACTCTAATTTATGACTGAAACACTTATCATACTATTTTTATGTTTGTTTAATTTATCATTTCTGGGATCTCTTTTTTTTCTGATATTTACTTTATTGGTAAAATAGAAGATACATCTGCAAATATACTTTTTCTACAATGTCTATATGCTATTTTTTTCCCCACTAATGAATTATAAAAAAAATGCAATAGGTGTAACTTCTTCGAAATATTTTTTTTTTTTAAATATTACCTCTGGAAGAATTGCTACATATATCATACTCAAAAGTTCTTCTGATTTAATATATTTCACAATATAACCCTGAAATTTTCAGGGCTTCCCCAACATCTGAGAAATCCAAGAAGTCTTGTCCCTTCTGGAGATCACTACAGAGTCCATCCAGTGTTTAAAAAGCTATCTTTGTCAAGCTTAAGCCAACACTGTTTTTCTACAACATCTACATATAATAAATGGTCATTAACAGATGCCCCCCAGACTTCACTCTGTTCTTAACATTTGTCCTGGTTTTGTCCAGGATGGAGCTAATTCTTCTCGGTAGTTAAAATAGTGCCATGTTTTGGATTCAGTGTGGGATTTGATATAAGAATGTTGATAATACACTGATGGTTTTGATTGTTGCTGAGAAACCAAAGACTTTTCAACTTTCCATGTCTTGATAGTATGCAGATGCATAAGCAGCTGGTAGGGCAGGGCAATGGACTAAAACTGGCCAATAAAATACTCCATATCATACATCATGCTCAGTATACAGATGAGGATCAACCAGCAGGAGCTGTCTCTCTCTTCCAGATTGCAAGTTTCAGGTTTTTCTCTGCTCAGGGATAGGACTGGGCATTGTTTGGCGGATGATGAGCAACTGCATTGTGCATCACTCATTTGTATATTATTATTTATTAATTATTATTATTATTATTTCTATTATTAAATGTTTTTTATCTCAACCTACAAGACCTCTTACCCCTCCAATTCTCTTCCTCATTCTGCAGGGTGTGGCACGGTGGGTGAGTGGTGTTTAGCTGCTGTTCAGGTTAGAACGATGACAACATTCCAAATATTATACCTGTGAATAACTTAAATAAGAAGAGAAAAAGAGGCTCAGCCAACACCTGTTTGAACAGTATAAAAGAACATGACTCTATGAAAGGAAACAATTGAAACAGAAGGGAAGACTGCCACAAGAAATCAGTTTGGACCTTCAGTCCAAATTTTAACTGTTGAGTGGAGTTTCAGTAAAATATTCAGCTGTCTATACTTCTCTGTAAACAAGTGCCTGCCTATGACTGATAATGCAAATCCTGACAATAACTCCAGAAAACCATCTTCTTTAATGTGTGCCTCATATTTCCCCAAACAAATTAATTTAAAAAAAGAGGAATAACAACAAACACAGATTTACCAAGAACAACCATATTAAACAAACCTAATTTCCCTATGGATAGGAAATATACAGTTGCTATCACGTATCTTGCCTTTAGAAAGCATTTGTTTAATGTGGCAAACAATTTGAGAATAATTGTCTCAATGATACATCTATACAAAATTGCTTGAATAACAGATTCAGAAACTATTTATCATCAGCTTGTGTCAGCAGGCCTTTAAAGCACACATATTCTTTGAGGTTAAGCAGGGATTTACATGGAGTAATTTGATTAATCAGTACAAACATAAATTTGAATATTTCTTTGCCTGAGGAAGAGTGGTTCAAAATGTAAAGGGATTTTCATTAAGATTTATCTCCCTGTTGCACTTTCCCTTTCTTCTCCTCTTCTCAAAGCAATAGGATAAAGGAGAATTCCTTCTCTTTGGCAGGTATAGTGACAATCCTTCCTTGACCTAGTTTTCAGAATATGGCTCATGTTATTTCTTCCCTTGCAATGAGCAATCTGAGCAATGAACAAACCACTGATTGTGCAACAGATAAGCTATTAGATGGTGTGAAATAAAACACAGAGATCTATAAAAAAATGTTTAGGGTTCATTTCACTTAATTTTGAAAATGAGCAGTTTTAAGGTTTGGTTATCTTACTAATTTTGGCATTTGCTTTAGGATTAGATTAATTACTTCAACTTTGCCAAGCACTCCACTCTTTACACTGACCAAAAATGTAGCCTGGAGAGACTAGCTCATATGCAGATATGAGCATTAAAAATCTAACATTAAGTACAATAAATTAATACAAATATGAATAAAATGGAAAACCTACCAGTAACACAGGCGATATATTTTCAGTAGAACTATGTTTATTATGTGTTAATATGGCAGAGAAGGAAAATAAAATACCTCAAAGATCTACTGGATAAGACAATTGTGTGACATGTCTCACAGAAATATGATGCTGCTTCATCAGTCTTAGAGATCTGATTTTGAGAAAATTATTTCAGTACTCTGATTTTAGGTTAATGAAAGAAGATTAGATTTCATATTTAGACATCAGAATTTGTATAACAGGGTACTCTGATGGTCTAACTTTTTGTATCGTGAGTATTAGTAGTAGAGAATTCAGAACAGAAAAAAAAAAGTGAAAAAAACAGGGCTCTGAAAGGTAATTGTACAAATATTGACATTTTTAAAAAGCAGGAAAATTACATATCAAGCAACAAAAATCCCAAACCATAACACAGCCTTATGTTGTCATTTAAATACAATGTTGAAAAAATTACACTATGGATGCTTTACCTATTGAAAATTATGTTTTCAAACTCGTATTTGGAGAACCAAATAAAAATAAATGCCTCATAAAATTATGAAAGTGAGATATGAATATTTTGGATTACATCTTTAATTTCTCAAGAAGACTTTAGTACATGGGATGAGTTAGTACAAATGGGATGAGTTAAATATGATTAACACACTAGGAGCACAAAAAAATTACAAAACAGATCTTTTCTCTCTAACCACCAAAGATGCCATATAAAGCTTATCAGCTGCTTTGACTTCCACCAGGTTGAACTTCATGCAGATAAGAGAACTGTCTCTTCCTTTTCTTCCTTCACTGAAAAATATACACAGACACGGTGGAGATTTTGTTTTAAAATTATTAGTCAATTATGACTGCAATTCTATCAAATCACAGAATCACAGAATTGGTAAGGTAGGAAGGGACCACAGTGGGTCAGCTGGTTCAATCTCCCTGCCTAGCAGGGTCATCCTAGAGCACATGGCACAAGACTGCGTCCAGATGGTTCTTGAATATCTTCAGTGAGGGAGACTCCACAACCTCTCTGGGAAACTTGTTCCAGTGTGCAGAAACTTGCACAGTAAAGAAGTTCTTCCTCAAGTTCAGGTGGTACTTCCTGTACCTCAGTTTCTGTCCATTGCCTCTCATTTTGTTGGTTGGCACCACCAAAAAGAGCCTGGCTCCATCCTCTAGACACCCACCCTTTAAGTATTTATACATATTAATGAGATCCCTTCTCAGTCACCTCTTCTTGAGGCTGAACAGGCCCATCTCCTTCAGCCTTTCTTGGTAAGAGATTCTCCAGACTCTTGACCAACTTAGTGGTTTGTCTTTGGACCCACTTCAGGAACTCCACGTCTCTCTTGTACTGTGGTGNTTGGACCCACTTCAGGAACTCCACGTCTCTCTTGTACTGTGGTGCCCAAAACTGTCCAGAACTGCACACAGTACTCCAAATTTGGCTTCATCAGGGCTGAGCAGAGGGGCAAGATCACCTCTCTCAACCTTCTGGCAATGATTTTTCTAATGAGACCAGGATTCCATTGGCCTTCCTGGCCACAAGGACAGATTGCTGCCTCATGGACAATTTATTGTACATCAGGACCCTCAGGTTCCTCTCCACAACACTGCTTTCCAACAGGTCGGCCCCCAGCCTGTACTGGTGCTTGGGGTTGTTTCTTCCCAGGTACAGGAACCTGCATTTGCTCTTGTTGAACTTCAGAAGGTTAGAAAATACTAAACAAAAAGAAACAGAACACTCTGAAGGGCAAGTTTAGAGTCTGGAAAGATGTTGATAAAATAATGCTGAACTTTCAGAATATGAAATTCTCAATTTGAAATTAAGTAATTCTGTTTACTGGAAACTGAAAAAGAAATTAAATGGACAAAAATAAATCAGAGAATTGATAGTAAAGTAATAGGGCTATAGAGAACAACTGAGGTTTATAAATCAGCTTTTAAAACAGAAAAAAAGCCAGTTGGAAGGATTCCATGGTGGGGGTTATGAGAATAATTAGGGTTTTAGAAAAATGACCTCTAAGGAAGTTGAAGGACTCTGTTTAGTCTAGAAAAGAGAAGACTGAGGAAGGAAGGACAATGATAGCAATCTTCTAATAACTAAGGGACTGTCATTAAGAGGAGGACAATCAATTGTTTTCCAAGTGTCTGGAAGCAGAATGAGAAGGAATCAGAATAAATTGTAATACAGATTTATGTTAGATAACATGGACATTCTTTCCCTCCGTGAAACATACTAATAGATATTCTAGAGGCACTGTGAAATCTCTCTGAGTTTTTTAGAAAAAGATAATACGTACTGTGGTACTAAGTATGCTTAATCCTGCCATTTGCAATGGCCTCTTAAGGTCTTTCCCTGGATTATTTTTCTATTATTCTGTAATAGACTAATGAAGAAGCAAACAGAATCTACATGATCATCCCCCTTTTCAAGTGCTTCAGGACAAGATTAGGTAAATATCACAACAAACAATCATTAATTTTTTTTATAAGTAAAAACATAAAATCACCTGCTAGTGGTGAATGCACTGTCCATAGAAGCTACCAACAGAAAGTCTATGTCTCATTGTCTCATTAATCACTCAGAGGAAAGTAAAAATGGGACTTAAGACATGTATAGTAGGCCTTTTGCCTCTTTTCTACACTAAAATTAATTGCTTCCAGTCTGCAAAATTATACCATTCTTCCTTAGCCAGAACAAACAAACAAACAAAATCCACCAAAAAAGGAAGATGAAAACTAGAAAAACTGTCTCTTACTGTAACTTTAAATAAATATATATTTGCTGCAATTAACCTTTATGCTTATGACCTTCCCAGAAGTTTTTACTGGGAAGTCATCAGTACACAATTACCTAGGATTTCATTATGGTTATGCTTTTGCAAGAAATTATTTTGAGAGTGACCACAAATATGCAACAAATTACATTGATTCCTTGTGGTTTAAATTTTTAATGCAGGAATTAGTTTGAATGAGTTTAATAATATAGCTAGCTAGCTTGGAGCAAAAAGCCAAACAACTAAAAAAGAACAAAATCAAACAGATTTCCTTTGATATTTTTTTTGAGAAGTATCAGACATCAAGTAGCACTAAGAAAACATGTTCACTAATTAAGACAGTAGGTAAGTATTCCAAATCATTCTGTGATTAAAACTGCTTGTTATTCATGAATAGCAAATGATAGTTAAAATGTTAATGTGATTCTTGAACTAAAATTTGACTAACAAAATTTACTATTTGATTAAGATATTTGCATAAATAGTTACAGGAGTTTTTAATGACAGAATTTGTGAATGCGTCCAAGTAAAATACAATATTTTGACATATGACAATCAATTTCAAAATTGCCTTAAACAAACTAAATGAACATAAAACTGTTGAGTTTACTTTATTCACAAAATTACTATTATCAGCTTAATTTAAAATACATATATGTCAAATCATCCAAACCAGAAGACTAAGCAAAAATCTTTCTAACTCATAAGCCTGTGAGTTGGACAACGTTGCTTAAGTAGCAAGCAGTCACTTGTATTTTTGCTCCTCAAGAAACCATTGAATTGATACTGTACTGTACTCCCTTCAGCTGCTTTTAACAGACTACACAAAACTTTACAGCAAGACCTCATTTGGCCCCTAATCTAGGTAGGTGTGTAATGAAATGTATGACCAAGGACATGTGAATTGTCCACAGTTTTAAAAGGACCCTGGTTTAGGGAGGCTGGATTAATTTGCTGGAAAATACCTGTTAGTTTTGCTTATTAGGAAAGGGATAAGCTGAAAACACATTTTAAATGTGTTTTCAGTAGTTTACACTATGTAATGTAGTAGCATAGAAGAAAAAAATAAAAGGTTGTTCTGAGTTTTATTTATTTGTTTGTTTTTTCAAAATAAGTTCTTTTGTGCTATTTTAGTAGAATATTTCAAAATATAAGCCAAATAAAAATTATTTAACACTCATGTTTATAGTAAGAAATTCAAAAAAGTGATACATAGAGAAATATGTGAAAACTAGAACATGAACAATATAGAGAAATAAAAACCCCTAAGTGTACACTGCCAACAAAGTCATTCCCTAAACCATGGAAGTACAGAGTTGGGGAGCACAACTAAGACAAAACCAAAAAAAGTCTCATCCTAAAACAGCCTTCAAACTCCAGACTTGGATATGCCTTCCAAAGAAGAAGACTGACTAGGTAACGTGGAGTTAAACAGAGCAGTGCTGTGGATCAAATCTCTGAGAGCTTTGGACCATGACTTTAACATAAATTTAAGAAAAATACATATCTCTACAGTCTTGTTTAGCTCTCAAAATTAAACAGTTATACTTTTTATCTTCTCAGAGCTATTAGATTTATCATCAGACTGAGTCTTTGAACATGGAGAGTTTCTTTCACTAGGTTACATTGCTGTTTTCACAATACTTTGTTTTGTGACCTTTAAAGACTAAATCCCCAAACCACCATAAACTTGTAAAATCACAGACCTAGGCCTGCTCTGCAGTTTATGAATTTCATTTAGTACAGTGACATTATTGAGTTTTCAATATGTGCAAGTATTAGATGCAATACCAACATGTTAGTCAGCTGTCTTCTGCTGCAACTAGTCCTGACTCTTATTCAAGCTTCAGCTACTCCATCAAAAATTATTCATTTTGTCCACTAAGTTATTCTTCTAACATTATTTAGCTAATCAGCCTTAATTGTAAAATAGTATGTTTATTCTTCTACTAGAACAGGTAAGACTACTACCGAGGAGTACATTAATATGGTACATTGGGTTTTCTTCTTGTATCTTATAAAACTTGTTCAAAGGTACCTTTGAAATTGAAACTGAAATGTGCAGTAAGTATGAGACTTCTACTTAATTCTTTGCATTATTTAAAAATTAGAAAAATATCATTTAGGAAAAATGTGTTAGCACAATAAGTATAAAAATCTAAAACCTATGTCAAGAAACAGTCATCTTTCTGAATCTTCTTAGAACATCTAACGAGAAGTATTTAGCACAAGGAGAGCAGTTGCATTTAAAATGTATGTCTTAGAACTAGCTTCACAAAAGCTTCACAAATACAGAATAAAATTATGGATACTGATGAGATATAAGACATATATAGATATGTCAAGATGTTAAGACAACAAATTTATTGGGAAGATTCAAATAAGGAATATTAAAGACCTAATTCTGCTGTGAATAATTCCCCAGAATCATCAAGCAGTAAGAACCAACTAAAAGTTAAATCCTATTGCTTTTATTTGCATTCACCAAAGATACTCATGACAGAAGAGGTCCCTAAAATTAAAAATCAAAACCCAACCTAGACTTTTGCAATCATTCATACCTAACAGGATCAGGAATTTAACAGTGCCAGCAGGAAAGATAAATAAACCTGAGAACTCCTGCCTGGTAACACCTCTGCATGCTGGTAAAAATTGAAGATTTGTTTTATAAATAGGATTAAGAAAATGTTACAAGGATCAATTATATATATTTCTATAGAAACATATTCCTACAGACGTTTGCTATAATTTTTAGATTGTTTCTACTTATTCTAAATGTTACTTTGATTGAGGACAGGCTACTAGAAGACTGATATTCAGTTCTCTCTGAACATAGTGATTCTCAAATGACTGTTTTAGTGCAGACACCCCAAAATAACTTATTTGCTTAAATTGTCAGCCTTAGAATGCTATGGTCATTATAGAACACTGTGGTCAGTATTTTTCTGTCAAGCCAGCAAAAGATCAGATAGTATATTATGTAAATGAACAGATATTTTTTGACCAGACTTACATTTTCTGACATGCGGTATGCCAACCACAGAGGATACAAGAGCAGAGAAACAGCAGTGTAGAAATATCATGTCTTTCCGACTACCCATGTATTAAATTAAACTGAGATTGGCTAACAGATCTAAAAGTTATCATGAGGAACCAAAAGGCACAGAAATCATTCCCATAAGCATTGCTTCTTTGGGAAGCCAGGCTGAAAATAAAACCACATATTTCAGTTAGTTATAGTACAATGTGATGATTCCAAATGGAAAAATAGTATTTAGATAGAAGGAGATTTAATAAATTGATACTTAGAGATATATTTTTCTTCAGATATTTTAATGAACCTAGTAGTTCCATACTGACATGGTAACCCAGCATGTTTAGGAAGAATTAGAAAAGGCCTTTTGTTCAAATTGTTTGCCCAAAGCATCATGATTTTTGCTGTAGTAAATGTGAAACACAGAACTGCTGAGAAAAAGAGAGACACTACTAGGCTACTGTGTCACGATTATTTGTGCAATTTGAATCCAGTGATAATCTTTGTGATAGTAACAAATCTGCAAAAGCTACAGGAAACTTGTTAGTGTTCTTTTTCACTACGTAAGTAGAAAAACATCATGGAGAGTTGAAGTTACATTTCCACATATTTAAGAATTATTATCAAAAAGCATAACCTAAATGGAAAGAAATACTGCAAACATGACTTTGAAGCCTTACTCAGAGCCCAGACACAATACAAGGAAACAAGTGAAATCAAAATAGGTACTACATATTCTACAGTGGAGCTCTTGACTTGACAAGTCTGGAAAGCCTAGGAGTTCACTTGTTGAGTGTTAAGTCTTAATGAATAGTTAACTCTTCCATTTCTGCACCATTAAATTGCTTTTTAGTTGAAGCAGAACCAGAGAAGTGAGGAAAGAAACTCTTAAAAAACAGATGACTGTGTTGTTAAAAAAGCAAGGGCTGATCACATCACCTGAGTAACAATATGTTCTCCACAGAGGGGATTAAATAGAAGACTAAAATAGTTTCTTTGCACATAATGAAATTTTAAAGTTTGAAACACATTGAGAAAAGATACATCAGTAAGAAAAAACATGAAGATGGCAAAAATCTTATTTCAACATCATAGGAGCCGCAAGAGATTAAATATCAAATGAAATGCATTTAGGAATGTTGCCAGCACATATCTGAGAAATAAACCTAGTGCCCCCTGCTTAGACATGGTATTAAAATAAAGGCCACAATATGTTCACAATACCCATACTCAAATCTAACACCACACTGAAACAGGGGTACAAACAGTGCACACACAGATGACAAAAAGAATTCTCAAGCAAAGAAGTGGAGTAATTTAACAACAGGTGTTTCAGGAAATTTTTTGTAGGTTAGGAATTTCCTATCCAAAATAGAAGTCATTGTTGTAATAAAAATATTTCAGGGAGTAAAGATTTAAGCAAAGACCACACTACTCCTTTAATAAAGGTCACGATGACCTAAAATGCTGTACCGTATTAGATGGAAAAAAAAGAAAAAAAAAGAAAAAGAAAAACTGAAAACTAAAGAAACTGGGAAAATGGATTCACACAGAGGAATAATTACTATATTTAGGGGAGCTGAACTTGGGGTGTGTTGCCTTTGCTTCTTGCCACTCAGCTGCAGGATAAAAATGATCAGCACAAGCTACTGTTTGAATGGACTGTGCATTGGGGACCATCTTTTCTCATCACAAGCGTTACTGAAAAGCATCAGTCCTCATTTTTCATAGAGAATTTTCAATGCAGTTTTTAAGAGGATGTTAGGCAACTTTCCTTCAGTTCCAGGTCTTTTTCTCAGAGAATCACACACCTACAGCTAGTTCTATTATTCCTAGTTGCAACCAGGTATGGAGGGCCTAGCAGGTGGCCATGCCTGAATATAGGCATAATCAAAAAATACAAGTTAAAAGAGAGGAGAGTCTACCATGCTTTCAACCGGTTTATTATCCACCACAGAAACCAAAACCTTTAGAGCTTTTCTTTTTTGTTGAATCCATTTCCTAATATTTTTGTAAGTCTTCTCTAAACAGCAAAGTACTCATAAGTCAAGTTTCCTATCTCTATGATCACTTGTGATTTTCATCTAGATACCCTGCAGTCAGTCTCCCTGTCTTCAACCACAGCACTCAAAAATGGACACAGTATCTCATCTCAGAAAGGTGGAAGGATCACTTCACTTGGAAGCCATTTTTTTAGTCACACTCCTTGTTCCCTGGCATCTTTTAAAATCACATGTGATTGCTGAGTCTTGTTTACTTTATAGTCCTCTGTAACTTTAACCACTTCCTAAGAAACTGTTACTCATACTTGTCTCATTGTGTAAATTCATAGTAGTTTTATAAGAGTAATCACTTGTGTTATCTTCCAACCAAGTAATTAGATACCAGATAAAACACATATTGGCCAGAAAATGACATTCCAATCATTACAGATATAAATTTAACCCCAGCTATCTGGACATTCCAGCAAAAATCTATCAAGCAGACATGCACAACAATTTTACATGTGACTGGGGAGGAACAGAAAGAACATGGGGAAGATGTCTAAAACACTAGGATAAGGTTCTAGAGGATGACTGGTATTCCATGAGTTTAAAAAAAAGAGTTTTGCATGTTATTAATGAACCACCTGAAGAGGAAAAGAGCACTATTTATACTCTCTTCTTGTTGCCCTGGAGGGAAACAAACAGCAAAGTGCTGTAAACTGAGTCATCTGTTTCTATTACTACTGTTGACACTGTAAACCAGGAGTCATATGAACTGATTCAAGGAACAAAGCAAAAGTTTCTGAGAACCATGAATCCCAAAACTTTTTCTTTTAAGTTAGTTTTTCTTTTCAAACAAGAATCCTCAAGTAAAAATTATCCATTCAAACTTTTACCAGCTTCAGCTAGATAGGAAACAAAAGGACCCAGCTTCCCTTCACTTGAACTTCCTAAATCCCTAGACTTTTGTTGTCCTATTTATTGCTCCTGTATGGGAGGCAGGAAACCTCCTATCTGGCTTCCTGTAGGATATACTTCTATTATCATTCTTTAGAAACTAAACTGAAACTTTTACAGGGCCCTATGGGTTACAAGACTCACTGGATTGTGCACACATACTTGCAGGCCCAGAGTCCTGCTTAAAATCCATTTAGGAACATTGACTTTGGAATAAACCTCCATGGGTTGACAGAAATAAGTTATGCTGATAGTAAAAAATCAAAACAAGAAAAAAAATATCAAATACTTCATCCTACATATTTGAAAACACAGAAAAGAAAAAGCAGTGCCTGGAATTGTTGACAATGTTAAAAAATTAAAAGAGATCAAGAAGTTTGTCAATAGGTGAGGTTGGAAGTCATTGGTGGGGTGAAAATAGATGAACTATTAAGAAAAGCTTATTTTAAAAAAAGCTATGAAGACTACTTTCTGGATTTTTCTTAGGGTTGTTTTTTTCTGATCAACAAAACCACATGTGGCAAAGGACATGTAATCACCAAACAGTTAATTTAGGCACAACAGTGCCATCATATGTCCAAAGTTCATGTATTTCAAAATGTCATTTGAGAATCAAAGTGAGACAGAGAGTAAGATAGAATAAAATATGCTTTTTTAAGCATGTGAACAGTATAGCACAAAGAGCTTTCATGAAATTAGATGTTGCATGCTTGACAATGGAAACAATTCTGTTGGGTCAGTAATAAAAAACAGTTTCTATTTAGTTCAAACAGTTCATAAGATACTCACATTTGGAGTTCTGTGTACACAGAAGCCTGATGAGCACAGTCACTGGAGACTAATCCCCTATGTAAGCAGCCTAGAAATAACAGAAACCAACCAAACAAGAAACCAACAACCCCTCCACACATATTTTGTATCCTTGTCTTTGCAAGTGTTCTCTGAGATATTATTAGAGCAGAGAAATTTAATAAATTCTCTGATTCTTAACATTCCTGAAGCAAACAATCCCACTTTACATTCTGTTGTTGCTCTTCCTAAAGAGAATGACTTACAGCAAAGTCTGTGGTCACTGAAGTGAAGTATCGTCAATGCCACTGAGGCTTCTCAATTCTATCAACTCTGGAAAAACTTCATAGCAATCTCAGATCTGCTAAGGAAAAGAGGATTCTCCTTAAACAAGTTTGAGCATGAATAATCAAACCAGCAGCTAAGCCTTAAGCTTTTATTCAGTTGGTTTTAGATTTCCTCTGGTATTTTCAACTTAAAATCTGCTATAAAGTTTTTATAATGTTAATGTTTGCTGTTTCATAAAAGCTGCCAGGGGAAATCGAAGATTTTCACAGTAGGGTATTGGGCAGCTGGAATTTTTGGCACCTGAAAAAGCAAGGAGAGCAGCTTGCAATTGAGAGATAAACATGATGGTTGGATTCTTCTGCTCAAGCATTTGGAATAGAAGCTCTAAACAAGACTGACATTTCTCTTGTCATTACAAAGTTTCAGAGCAACAACACAATAGAGAAATGGACACCACTCACACACTGTTTCAGGGTTTGGGTTTTTTGCAAATTCAAGAAGTCATTACTGCTCTAGTAATGGTGGTTCATATTTTCATTTTCACTGTTTCATATTTTCAAAAGAGTACTTATAATTTGAAATTATTATTCTTGAGTAGCCTGTCTGGAACAGTGACATTTAAAATGAAAACATTCCATTTCACATACTATGGGATACTTAAAGCTTTAGGCTTGTTTCAAGCCTAAGATATCCATGCCCAAAGTCTGTTGAATACTCAGATCTGAATATTCCATTCCAGTTTCCTACACTAAGAGATACTTAAAATGAAGATGATAAACAAGCAACTGTAAAAAATGCAGCATGATATAAAGAATGGTAAGTTACTAGGTGGCACAAATTTCCCCATAGCTTCACCTGACTTTAGTTCCATTCACTTTGACAGACTTACTTGGACTTACATTAGATAAAAATGTAACAAACAATATACCTTATTTGTGTATAAATTCTGATAAATGAATAAACTTAACGACTATTTCATGCAATTTGCTCAGCTGAGAATAATTTATGAGGAAA
The DNA here is from genome assembly GCA_013398125.1 of Aegotheles bennettii. Taxonomy (NCBI): domain Eukaryota; kingdom Metazoa; phylum Chordata; class Aves; order Caprimulgiformes; family Aegothelidae; genus Aegotheles; species Aegotheles bennettii. The sequence goes on from VZRW01010439.1 coordinate 58,039, forward strand.
TCCAACAGCAAATTTTATACATGCTTCCTTAGCGTGACATTGTTTACAGAGCAGCATTGCTAATGAAAACATATCATGAAATACATATGCTTCCTGGTGCAAAAGGGACAGCATTTTACATATGGCATTACACATAGTGGCCTGGTTTTGTGTTTGCTAGACACAAACACACAGGTGTTTTCAAAAGAGGCAATGAGGGATCCACAGTACTTTTGAAGAGGAAAAGAGACACAACTTTGATGGCCTTCATAACCATTAGCTGGATTTGGCTACTTGAGTCAGTTGCTACTCTCATTTGTCTCACTGCAGACACTGAATATTGCAGTAATTATTTACTTAACCAATTAAATTCAAAACAATTCAAACAGGAATAGTTATTACGATGGAATGATGAATAGCAAAATTTTAGAATTATGAAGGGAAGTATACCTTAAATTGTTAAACTCCATAAGCATGTTTCTCGTCACTACATACTTGACCATCTCAGTTGCATGGAGTTACTTTAGTAAAGAAAACCTGAGTTATATGAAAAGGACAGATATATAAGTCAATATGCTGCTATCACATTTTGACTCCATTTTCTGTTTAAATCTGTTTTAAGGATTAGTCTATATGGCAACAACTTAACCAGCAAGATCATCCATCATCTTGAAGCCACAGCTCCAGCCACATTACTCATAATGACAGTATCAAGCCTCTAACATAATTTCAACTAGTCGCATTAGCTAGATTTGTATGATTCAGGGTGTTAATATTTATTCTTATGAATGTAAAATGTAAGCTTTTACTTCACCAAATAGAAAACAGTTTTAAGGGCTAAAGGATCATTGCTAACCTATGAAAAGAAATTTGGTTAAGAAACATGTAATTACTAGGGGCCAGAAACAGACTTTGCATGAAAGAGATCTAAGCAGTCTGTAGAGGATGACCAGA
>VZRW01010440.1:0-11268 GCA_013398125.1 Aegotheles bennettii
CCAGCCGGCCCCTTCGGTTTTGGTGCTGGAGACGTCGGCTTTGAGTGCCCCCGTGGGGCCCTCTTCTGTGGCTATCTCAGTTTTTGAGATTTCTTTTGGTTGTTTTGATGATATATTGAATTCATCCTTTTTTATTTCAATATCTGTTTTTGTAATCACTTTTTCTCTTTTTGTTTCTTGTACGTGATTATCTAGTGAGGAAGTTTTTACAGTTTGAATTTCTAGACTTGGCTTCGGCCCTTGTGGCAATTCTTTTTTGTCCTTCTCAGTTGTTTTTCCTTTGGATATCCCGATTTCAATTTCAGTACTTGGGATCTTCATTTCTTCTGCTGATACAGTCATGTCTGGTTTTGCACCTGCTTCTTCACTTGGCACTTTTCTTTCCCTGTCGTTTACCTGGCTTTCAGTTTGCCCTGTCTCATCCTTTGTGTTTGCCCAGGTAAATGTAGGTAATTTAAACTTTGGCAGTCTGAATTTCCCTTCTTTTCCCTCTATATCCTTTTCTTCTGTCTTCATGCCTGTGTCCATCTTCAAGTTTTTATCACTTGTGTGCATGCCATCTTCTGTCTGTGTGTTTTTTATAATACCTACTGAATCAGCTGTGGTTTCTTCTCTTGGTGTTTTCATGTCAGCTTTAGATGTTTTGGCAATTTTGAATGACGGCATTTGTATTTTCCAGGTAGATACTTCTGATTCTGAATCAGACATAGGAGGTTTCACATCCAAATTTCTGCTGTCCTCTGAACCTGTATCAGCTGTTGTTTCTGGTCCTGAATGTGGAACATCTCTTCCCGGTTTGGTGCTTCCACTCTCTGGCTCTTTTCTTTTGGCCATTGAAATCCCAAATTTTGTTTTCTGAATTGTTAGTAATTGTCTGTCATCTTCTGCTTGTTTTTCTTCTGTTTCCAGTGTATCAGATGTTGTGTGTAATTCTGCTTTAGCAGTGCCTACTTCTAGACCTTTCACCTGTATGGATCCTTGTGCTGTGTGACCTGTCATGTCTATTTTAATTCCACTTTCTCCTTCTGTTTTACCTGCTGTTCCTTTCTGTTTCTTTTTTCGTGATTTTGATGAGGTTTGTGGTGGTTGTTTAGTTGGGCTTTCTTTCAGATCAGGTGTTTCTAAACTTGGCATTGATATCTGTGTTGTTATAGCTGGTACTTCAGGAACAGTAAATTTTGATGCTGATTCCTTGTCTTTTTCTTTTTTATTGCTGATTTCAACTTCAGGGCTTTTCTTTGCATGAGATGGAATGCCATTTTTCACATCTTTTAAGTCTTTTGTTAAAGTTTCATGTATGTCGCCCGTTTTAATTTCATAGGCAGGAGATGTGGTATATTCAACAGTTAGTATTTCAGGATTTTCCAGCCTGATATCTTCTTTATGTGTTTTTTCTCTTTCAGACAACAGTGTAGTTTTTATTTCTTTTTTTGGCTTGTCTTGTGTTTCTGGTTTGGATCTGTGCATTTTGAATCCAATGCTAGGGAACTTCAGTTTCTTTTGGCTTCCTTTTTTTTCTTTGATATGGCCTTCTTCTTGAAATTGAGACTCTGTGTCTGTGCTTGTAGGGGAAGTATCCTGTATAGCAGGCTCATATGCATCTGATGTACTATGAGATCTTCTGTGTCCCAGTATCTTTTTATTTTTAATTGACTGGAATTTTGGCCATGATAATCTATCTTTTTTAGGTCTCTTGCTTCTTCCTACCCTTTGGCTTACAATTAGTGTTTCCCTGTCTTCTTCTGAAGTAGCTTTTCCTGAAACATGCGGTGTTTCTTCAGGAATGCTCTCACTGAGTTCTTTTTCCTGAAAGAACAAATAGTAGTCAGAAGATTAGATGTATACTATGTAGAGTGCAACACAAAATAAAATATATACTATAAAATACGTAGAAAAATGTGGGGTTTTTTCACAGTATCTACTTGTTATACAGAGAATTCCTGAAAATGGTGTACATAATTTCAGCAGAAATTACATTAAAAAAATGACTGTAATATGTGAGTTTCTGAAGATTTACATTTTTTGCAACACATTGCAGTAAACAGAGGTTTCTATATATGTCTATACAAATATGTGTGTATTTTTATATAAGTATATGAAGAGAAAAATATTTTTGAGTGTGATGGAGACCTATGAGCAGATCATGTCTAGTGAGTTATCAATGGTTAAACACATATTTTATGAGACAACTTCACTGATGAGCTTTTGATAAAAGTATTTACTGATATTTTACATTTTGAAAAATACTAAATGTAAATATTATGAGCTTATCTAAGCCTGTTCTATCAGAGGACACTCAACAAGAAAAACAGTGCTGACTCACTAGAGAAGAATATTTTTCTACCCTAATGCAAGATTATGGCTTTATCCGAAATTTATAGACTTGCCCAGGATATTTATAAAGCTGCAAATATTGTGTGGGGGTTTTTTCTTCTCATGAGTATTCATGCTAGCAAGTTTAAACACATGCCTAAGTCTTAAGATGACACAAGTGTGTATTTTATGATCTATTTCCACACAGCACATTACTACAGTGTTATCCAAACTTTGTGAACTAATCATATATTTACCTGGCTTATTCTTTCTTTTTTGTACTGAGCTGCAGAGTGTGCTAGCTCTTCATTCACAGCAATTTTTCTCTTGAGGCTAAATTGGACTCTGTATGGCTCGGAATATTGGAGAATCTTGAGTGCATCTTCATATTTGATATTATCAAAAAATATTGTAGCACTTAGAAGCTGATCACCTGCAAGTCGAATCAGAAAGCATTCTAATTAGTTTGTGTTTTCTTGCAGTTTTTCAAATTGTTGAATTAATGTCCATTAAAAAAAATAATTATCACATCCCATTTATTTAAAATATAGAATTATGTTCACATAATAGAATCCCAGAATAGTTAAGGCTGGAAAGGACCTCTGGAGATCATCTAGTTGAGCCACACTGCTCAGGGGAGGGTCGCTCAGGTCTGTGTGCAGTCAGGTTTTGAAGGTCACCAAGGCTGGTGACCCCACAACCTCTCTGGAAAGCTTGTTCCAGTGTCTGACCACCTTGACAGTAACAAAGTTTTTTCTTACATTTTTCAGTATTTAGACTTTTGACCTCTTTTCTTGTTTAAATCATTACTTATTGTAGTTTTGTGGCATATTATTTTTGAAAGAATCAAAGGCAGGTTCTTCATGAATGTTATGAGTTGGAGTCTTTTTTTCATTTTAGTTGTGTATATACTTTCTATGTATCTTTTTCACTGTTCCAGTGAAAAGTTGATTAATTTTTTTATGGTATACAAAATAAATAACATTTCATCATTGTTTAAGAAACTGATTCTTGAAATTATTAATATGTAAACATTAAGCTCACACATAACATTTTTTGGTTTGAGATCTACTATTTCCATTATCTAAAGAGGTGACAGATCAGGTAGGTATCTATATGCACACACAGTGACATACCTGATTATTTTAAGATATAAAAAACCAAAACATAACAAAATAGAAAATCAGACTGTACCTTCTTTCAGACTAAATATTTTTGAAGCAGGAGATTCCTTAAGTACTTTTTTAATAAATATTCCTTCATTTCCTCCACCCGTCACACTAAAACCACTAGCACCAGCTTCCACTTCTGTTTTCATGGTCACTTCCATTGTCTCCTAGATATAGAAAACGGTGTGAATTCATAATTTTTACTTATTTGTATCAAAGTGTCCTACATTATTCTGAAACTAAAAATTTAGTATCTTCAGGTATATTTTCAGTATCTCAAGAAAAAATAGAAAGAATGTACTTTTTCAGTATGGGTTTGATTCTATTCTAAATTAAATTAAGGTCATGCTGGATCAGGGCCACAGGGAAAATAAGTTGTCGTTTTAAAACATGAAATATATGGAATCTTTTAAGACTGAAAGACTATTTTCCATTTAGATGTTAACCACCTCAATTAGATTCAATGGGCCAGAAAAGTCAGAGTAAGAGCTAATGATGTATTGTACTCAAACTGGAGAAGGCTAAAGAATGTTAAAAAGAATTATGGAAGGACCCCAAACAGGACAAGTAAGTGTTCATGCCTGTGCCACAACTAGGCAATTTGTGAAGTTCCTGGTCATAACAAGTCTAAAGTGACTTTTGCTTATTTGTCCTTTCCTCTGTCCATCTATCCACTTCTGTGTTGTCAAGTACTTCACTATTTTGCAAGCCACATACATAAAGCTACTGAGTGCTTTTAGACTGACCTGTGGTTGTCTCTGTTTTGATTTGTCTGTAGAATATTTTTTGTTCTCTTCTTGAAGCTGAAAAATAATTTGCAAGTATTTAGTGCTCAGAATTCCTGCTGTTGTAAAGGGTAACAAAAGTCCGACATCAGTTAAGATGCCTTGTTTAGACTAAGAACTGAGGTTGACTTTAAAGGCAAAAGAGTAAAACTGGGATCTAGAAGTACAATGTACAGTGTGAATTATTTAACTATATTGTTACCAATAGTAAATTAGATGTCAAGGCCTCCCTGCATTGTACCAAAATTTTCATGAAATGAACACTGGAGACCAACTGTATGAAAACATGGGCAGTTTTTTTGTGAATTACTCATGTAACATATTTCTCATGCTTTCATATTTGTGAACATGCATTTTTTTCATTTGTTTGACTTCAGCATGAATTTCAAACTGTTGCCTACTTATCTTAACAGGAAGTTGTACTAATTAAATCTTTACCTTTGAATAACCAAAAGCTACAGCTAATTTTGAAATACGTATTAGTTAGATTCAAGCCAGTTAAATATTCTAATAGTAAGAACATTTTGATTTCTTGCAACTCGCTGTCCAAGATTGTTTAAGGAATGAAGTCAAATGCATTTTTTTGCCAAGAAAAAAGGCAATAGCCAACAACAAGTCCAGTGCAATATAAAACCATCAGTGAACGTGGCCCTGATTTTGGTGGGGACATGGCATATAAGTCTTGGTTAGATGTAGGAGCTAAAGCCTCTTGAATCAACTTGGTAAAGCATGAAAACTGAGTGTCTTGCCTTTAAATATTCTTCTTCTATGGAATATTCATATACTGGAGAAGATCCTTGTGGCCTTGGACGGATGTCTTCTACTGCCACTTCATTAACCTGTGGAAAAGAAATGAGTGGTGGGAAAGGAACATTCACCGTTAAACAGTGACCCATTTATTTAGGAGAGTTTTCCTACTTGGGCATAGTCTTCTGTGTACAAATCTTTCATTAGTAATGATAGATGTAGAACAAATAGTAACTCTTTCCTCAGGTCAAGAACAAACACAATTCTCATTTAAGTATGTTACTTAAGAACACAAGGGACCATCTCCTGAGAAGGAAAAACAACAGTATGTTCATTTTGGTTCTCTTGAGGCATTGTATGCATCTATGGGCTGAATAGACTGAAAACACTGACATATCTATTAGTAATAATTGAAAAAGGCAATAAAAATGTCTTTCTCTGCTTTATTTGCACACCTAATCTTTGCATCCTGTGGCTTCAAACTTTATTGCCCCCTATAACCAAGCAAACTATACAAGAGTCCCAGTAAGAATCTCTGCTGATAGACACTTGGCATGCTTCTTTCTCGAGCCAAAGGATAGGGAACCTAAACTGGCTAAAGCTTTAAAGAAAAGTTACTGTACTCAACAGCCATGTAATAGTTTGCTAAGTCATGATATCAAACTTAAGCTGGTGAATCATGGCAAAGGGCAGATGACGTTATAGTGAAATATCATTCTGGTTTTTGAGCTGGCAGGAGAATCCCAAGCAGAAATACAACATTTTTGATGGGGGAAAAATCACCAGCAAGATCCAGCTATAACCAAAATATTTAACATCTCATTTTAACAAAGTAACTGCCCAACCCCCATGCCCCCAAAAAACAAGTCTAAAAAGATGCTTACAGAATCTTCATCCTCTGCATCCACATCAGCATGAGCATCTCCTGGAGGCTCGGCCGGTCTCAGCTGTTGTCCAGAACCTGGAAGCAGCACATAAGTTGTTGGTGTCTGTGGGAGCCATGCAGAGCACAGAGCAGCCAGCCTGCAAACTGAAGCCCTCCAGAGCAGCACATTCAGGGGACATGCAGGGCTGGCTGCAGAAAGCCCCGCTTTCATTCAGATTCCTTATCTCAGTCCTCATCAGGCCATTCTTTCCAAAGATGCCAGAAATATTCATATCCAGAAATGCAAAGGCTTTTGTGACAGAAAAAATCCTCAGATTTGAGAAAATGTAGAACTAGAAGTTGGCCAGTTTTGTTTGCTTTTTGTTTTTGTTTCTTTTTTAAATTATGAAGCAAGGCTTGAGGTGTACATTGGGCAGAATTGGTAGGGTTTTGGCAGTGGTGGGGTGGTCTCTGTGGGAGGAGGTCTTGGACCACTGGACACAGCTGCTTGCAGCCAGCTCTGCCTGCAATGCTGAACCGATCAGGGGAGTTTCTGTGAAAATGTGTTTAAGAAAGGTTGGTAAACACTGAGAAAAAGACACAACACCACTAGAGGAGGAGAAGAAAGACAGAGAAGACCATGCCAGAGGAGGAAAAGAGAGATGTCAGAGCAGGAGAAATGCTGGAGCTAAATAAGATCTTGAGAAGGGACTGGAGGAAGAAAAGCCACCTGAACAAGGTCAGAGATGGGGAGACTCAACTCTGCTGGGTCAGTGGCTGCTGGAGGAACCCACTCCAGGGCAACTTAGTACAAATCAACAAATGGAAAAAAAAAAGTAGTCACCACCTGCTGACCCCTATCTCCTGCACCAGCCCTCATTTCCCCAAAAGAACTGAGTGTAGCCCACAGCGAGGGGACTGGAGACAAGAAAGAGGGGAGAAGATGTGTATGGAGGGGAGCTGAGGTGTTTTTCCCCAAGTGGTTTTATTTTTTAAAAATTACCATAATCAGTAATTAAAAATTCATTAATTGGCAATGAATCACATTAACTGAAATTGCCCATCTTGAAACTCCTTCTTCCTTATGATAGAGGTTTTAAGACAAGAGCTGGAGAGTAAACATGAAGCTTTGGTAGTCATAAAGACTTGGCTTTCCTGGTTTTTAAAATATTCAGAACACAGAGAGATGGGGTGAAGGAGATGGGCTGTGTGAAAGTATGATTCTCTTGTATTGTCTTAAATTGGACACTGAAGAATGAGAACAGCATGAATACAACATCGTTTTCAGAGATCCTGGCTTAGCCAGTAGAGGACAGTGTGGCTGAATGACACAATCCCTGATGCACAGGCTATTCCAATGCATGCACAAGTCCTTGTCCTGATAACTCTGTCTCTTTCCTGTCTCCATGCTCCTTTTTTTCCAAGCCATCAGGCTGTCCAGTTTTGCAACTGCCATTAGTATACATAGTTTTGGTTCTCCTAAACAGATCCTCTGGCTTAAAAATATGCTGGAACACTAGAGAAGACAACCGCAAGCAGAACTGTGCAACTCATTCATTGTCTGCTTCAACTGAAGAATCCTTGGGCTGGAACACAGCATTTCTGGATGTGGATATTGCATGCTGTGTGTGCAGACGAGCTGGCACGACTTAAGCATATATGCAATCGCTCTAACTTCTACAAGTTGCCAAGCTCTTGGTAAGATGGCTGTGATTTTGCCAGCCTTTCTTCATAGTTTTCTGATCTCCTACATTTATTTCTGCCTTGACTTTTTCAAAGATGAAATTATTTAGTACAGGCAGGATCTTGAAAGAGTTATGCCATGTGATCAGTGATGGACCGCTTTGTTGAGATGAATGGTGACAGTGTGATTCCAGTGGGAATATCCTCTGTCAGTCTGTGGGCCAAGTTTCCAAACTTGATAGAATAGATGACATCCTCATTGGCCATATGTACATCATCCTAATCACCTCTCCTGTGGTATTTTAGCTCCAGAGAACTAGGATCAACTCAGAATACATCAGGGCTGCCAGGTCATGACTCCTTTAGCCTTCACAGGACTAGTCCTGATGCCTACAGTGGACAGTTCTTGAAAATGGTCTTAATGCAGATATTAATTCAAATTAAAGACATGCATAAATTGATTTTTTTTTTCAAATGCTCTAGCATTGGCAATTTTTCAGAAGCTCAAGAAAACTGGAAAATGAGCACAACCTTGTCAAAAAACTTAGATATGGATTTATAAACCTAATTTTAGGCACTTCTGCTTAAAAACTCTGGAATCCATTTGTGAAGCTCTTCACTACTTGCATTTTAATAAGCATCATATGTGGAGAAGAGCTGCAGGACTGAGGCTTGATTCTTCTAAAGATTCGGGTGCCAACAGTGAATTTTATGGCTGTTACTAAAATTCCAAGAAATAATAAAGACTTAGTCTTGTGGCATTGATGTATTTTTCACTTGGGAGAATCCCACCCCCAAGCCCCGCAGTCCAGTAGAGTGACTAAACAGAATATTGCTTGGATTGCTAGAACATTTGCTCTTCAGTGTAGTACTTCAAGGCAAGTTACAGCATTGATCCCTGATGGCTGCCAATAATTTTGCTACTGGAAAAGAAAAAGGAAAGAATTATCTGGGAGGATTCTTGGGCTGTTCCACCATCCAGTGGGGCATGCTGTTCGAGTCTAGGGTACTGCAGCTATCCTACAGGTTCTAACAGAAGTAAAACTTTTAAAACCAGATGCTTTAAACAAAGGATACTTGGAATGATTAGGTGACCAACACCTTCATAATCTTCCTGTTGCTAAGACTGGGTTACTCATAAAGTCCAAGAGAATTAGATCACATCCTGCAGTGAGACCTGAACACTTACTTCCCATTGGGATGCCATTTTAAAACAACAAACAACACTGCCAAGTCTTGTTCAGTGTGAATGTAGAGATAAACCTGGCCTGGATGACATGTCATCTGGGCCTGGAACAGGAGAGAAGTTTCTTAAGTTCTACTAGCTGTTGATCAAGCAGAGAAGTGGTGTATGAGGCACAAGGGTGGCTTCACATGCTTGGCCAAATGTTGGCAGGTGATTACTCTCCTTGTTCTTGTACAGATCAAGGTTTGCCAAAACGTCACCAGAAAAATCCCCTATTATTAAGAAGAAATAGGCACAATAGGTCTCTTTCACCTGCCTCATGATGGGTAGGAAGGGAAAGATTCCTCCTGTGAAAGCCTTTAGTAAACTGTTAGCTTTCCTAAATGGTGGCTGAGATTGCACAGAGGGACACCAGCTACACAAATGACCTTCTGTCCCAAAGCTTCCCACCAAAGCCTTTCCATCCATCCTGATTTCCCCAAACTCTGTAAACTCTGCCCCTATGCCACAGATAACCCACATCATGAAAGACTTCTTGTGCCCCTGATTCCTATTGTGGACTAAGATTTGCCTCAGATTTTTTTCCCCAAATACTTCAAAAACAAATCTATAAAAGAGGGGAATTACGGTACATGGATGAATTAAATTTTCAGCAAAGCCTTCTTTCTGTATATAAAATACTGTGCCAACAAACTATGATTTATATGCATGTCATTCTCATGCCCCAAATAGTAGTGATGCCAACATTTTATAGGTTTTAACTTTTTTTATAAACTCTGGACAATCATTGCTTTGTTCAAAATGTTTTCATAAACAAGATGGAATTTACATCAGTGACTACTTCTAATAGGCACTGAACTGACTTCAGAACAAGGGAATTTTTTGAAAGTAGGCAGTAGGAGTTATATAGGCTGGAACATTTTCTATCATATGACTGAAAATTGTGTTTGCTTTTTTAAATACAATTTTTAAAAAACTATTTTACCTTTAACCTAACAACTCAGCTGAACTGTTTTGGGTAAAACTACAGAAACGTAAAAGCAGGTTATATTTTGGTATTCACATTCAGTGGATAATGGTGTCCAAAACCCACTTTTGAGACATTATAATCAATTTAAGTATGACAATTTCATTGAATTCCAGTCAATTGTGCTTTAATATATTGTATAAACTGAAGAGAAACCTAGCTTTAACTGGGACAATGATATATAAATTTACCATAATCTGCATGCTTTAAAATCAAATTAACAATAAAACAGCAAATGAGAATACCAGAGTCAAAAAAACCCAAACTATAAATTATATCCTTTTCCCTGCAATTTTTTAATTTTGGCTTGCTGCCTTTGAGGATTTTATGCTAAATTTAGGATTGCATATGAATGCAGTGATTTTAATAAATATGATCTTATTTTTGAACATATACCTGCTCCTTGCATCAATTTCTTAGGCATTATCTTTCCTTCTGAAAGTGGTTTTGTTTTGTTTTATTTTATTTATTTTTGTTCACTTTTTGTCAGAGAGAGCTAAAATGCTGTTGTTGTGTTGATTTCCCTGGGATTTTAAGGCAGATCAGTTAAAACTGACAAGAGTAGCAATGGTTGCAATGCACATTATGTTCTTATAAAGGTGCAGGTTAAATATCCCTCCTTCTTAGGTAATATCCACACAAGGAGAAAAGGTTCCTCCTTGCCATGCACTGACTGGCATGAATTATCTAACTTCAATTCAACAACTAGTTTGTCTTAACAGAACGAAACCTCAGCTGTGGTAAACATCTGACCACAGGTGAAAACTCGTATGTTTTGCTCACTCATATATTACTATTTAGTTAATATATGAAGATCACAGCCTGTACCTATTCTTTACTAGGATTTTGGTGTTTGCTAGTTAGCATTTCTTGTCTATGATAAGAAACAGCCCTGTTTGTGCAATACATTGTGGAAATGAATAGCTTTAAGCCCACAGCCAGTTAGAAGATTCCTGCCCAGACATGTGGGCAAGGGTAGGACATGTTTAGATCAGGTCTCTTCTGACAATGCAAAGCACAGTCTGGGCACATCAGCTGATTTGTGTTATTAATAAGGAGAAGGAGTGAATAATCACAAGACAAACAACAACAATAATAATTTATTACCACTGACATTGTTGGCACTGTGATTGACCCAGCAAATAATTCATAGATGTAGGTCAGCAGTTTCCACAGTACTCCCTCTCTTGTTTGTGTCTCATGGACAGTTTCAGCTGGCTCCTGTATCAGACCCTTCTTTCTGCAGCTATCCATCCCTGTACCTGCTGACATCTGTCCCTGTGCCCTCAGGCACCCTGTCATGGACCTGTTACTTCTCATGCATGCATGGCTGGTCACTGCCAATTCACTGCTCCAGAATTCCTCCTATTTTTTAAATTAAATCCCTAATTTTAAAAATTATTTAAAAGTTTTTAAAATTCAAAATTATTCCCTAATTTTTTAATTAAATCCCTTTCTCAAAACAGAGAGTGTGCCTGATTTCTGCCCCCCCC
>VZRW01010440.1:11285-104700 GCA_013398125.1 Aegotheles bennettii
CTCCCCTTGTTCTCCCTCTCTTGCAGGTATCGCAATTACTGGGATTCCTTTTCTTCCCTCAGAGCTCTCACAGCCGCCAGAGCAGTGCTGCTGTGCAGCCCCACAGCCCCTCCTGATTCACTTCTTATATTTGAAATAGGGAATATTTAGAATAGTTAGAATATTTTAAAACGTAGGTCCCAGTTCAGGAAAGCACTTGATAACAGGAATGCTATGCACATGCTTGGCATCCATCTTGGCCTCTCAAGAGCAATTTTTCAGATAGGTAAGTTCACCTGACTTTAGTTTACTAAGAGAAAATTTTCACTTCAAAGTTACGGGCAAAGAGGCAGCAATTCAAATATTTTACTTTTTCTTTGGCAATCTCACTGCTTCAGTTTCCATGTCTACTTCTTTTTTATATCCATCCCAATCCACTCTCTCTATTTTCTGATGAGTTATTAAATTAATGCACCTTGTAGTGAGTTCTTTGGGTTTCCCAGGATATCCCAGAAGACTAGAGACTGATGAACAAATGTAGATCAATCAGCTAATTAAAATGTCACTTCAGCTAGGCAGTGTCATCAAACATGTAAGCTGTTGCATTCTTGGTTTGGTGGTTTTCTCAAAGATCCCATGACTGAAAAATGGCCTAAATCAGATTTTTTTAAAAAAAGCCCTCACAGACAGCATTACAATGACAGCAAAAGGACCACCTTTTCCATCTCAGCTACCATTTTCTGGTAAAACATGAGTTTTTGTCACTTTACAAGAACTATTTTCACCACTTTCCAAAATCAGCTGTGCTAAAGATCTCTGAATCCACAAGCAGATCTTTGTTTTCTAACTGCATCAATTGGTTTGACAAGCCAGGATTTGCCAATCCCTGCGCTAAAAATGTTGTGCAAATGATATGTACAAGCACAAAAATAGTTACTCAGTATTGGCACCCGCCTGAAATGTTTCACTATTTCTCCTTCTTTCCCCCCAGATTTTTTCTTCAGCTGGAGTTACAAATGGAAGCAGTGACCTTGTGCTAAAGACTAAAAGGCTGGTGGTTTTGTAATGCTTCAAGGTCTATTGTTAAAAAGAAACAAACCATGGCATATTTGTTGTCCAGAACTGCTGTCTGCAGGCGACACTGCAAAGAACATCTGCTCTTACACTGCACCTTGGGTTCTGCTGTGAGTCTCTTCGAGTGTAAATGCCAAGGTTAAGTACAAATGCTGAGTATTGCGATGATGACCATAAACAAAAATGGCTAGGAACACATGAATGTAGCAGGGCTGTGCAGTGTAGGGGGCTTGGCTGTGGCAGTTCAGAGCAATCATCCCCACCATCCAAATCCTCCTGGGCAGGTTGGTGGAGGAGCCACGTCCTTCCAAGCAAGCAATGCTGGCTGTGAGGGAAACGTTCCTGCAAACATCACTTGGTGAAGATAAGAATCTGAAAACGTCTGCAAATAAACTCCTTTATGCATGAACTGTGTTCCTTGAGGAAGCTGCCACAAGGTTTAAAGCACAGGCTCTTGCACAGTTAGTTTCTGTAGGCTTGACCATGGGCTCCAGCAGGCCCATGGCATTCCCAGTAAGCAGCTCCAACTATGCTGGGGAAAACTGTCAGTGAAAAATCAGGAGGTTCATCTTTTACAGAGATTTCCTAGCGCATTCCAGAGATCTGGATTCATTCCATTGTCCTGCCAGATCCCACAGACTGAGTTACAACAACTGCTGGGCAGAGCTCTGGGGCACGGCAGGCCCGCAGTGGGAATGCCACGGCTGTCACTCTATCCGAGCAGGATGCGTGGCAATGGGGAGATGCGGGCACAGTGTCACAGAGGAGGCTGCCTCTCCCACCCATCCATCGCAGGAATGCAATGTTGCTTCACTTGAACCACTGCCAGAGAGACAGCGGGGGCACCCAGTAGCTCCACCTAGACAAACCAGCTTGTCAGCTCTGAAATGAATGATTGCCACAGCAGAAAAAGCAGCCGTTCTGCCTCAGAAGAGCTGAAGTGAGGAATGGCACCTCCCCTTTAGTGTTTCCCCCTGCCCTGTGCTGGGAGTTGGACCTTCTCCACCAAGCCCTGAAATTCTGGTCTCCCTACCTATTTCTGTGGGATGACAACAAAGGACTATTCTGTGGAATGAAGATAAAGATTTTGCTGCTGAAGGGCTTTAAGGGGCCTTATTAGCTGCAGGATGCCATCAGAACCAGCTATGCCTGTGTTTAAGCTATACTCCCACCTTTGTCTTGCATTTGGCCTGGTAATGCCCCCGACTGCTCTGTCACTGGGCTGCATACTTGCACTGTGATGAACATAGCTCAGACTTTGGAGCCAAAAGCAGGGTCTCGTATCACAGCCGAGCTAAAGCAGCAGCTACTCCCAAATAACCAACGTGTGAATAGTTTCCTTCCATTCAAGGCACGAACAAGATGTTTTGATTCAATGCCTTGGTATGTTAAGCTGCCCTTGTCGGCAGTTCGAGTACTTCATTAAAAACCTTCAAATCATCTCATCTCAAAACCTTCTGAAAGCAGAAAATATACGTAAGTTAAAATCATTAGGCTCCTCGCCTGGCAGGAGACCTGTTTGTGAAGTTAGCTCCTACTTCTATCAAAAGGAACAGTACCCTGCTCTGCAAAGTGCATCCAAGTAGAGAAAAGTCTAAGGAATTAAGGTTTCTTACAGACCATACTGAGCTCTGTAGGATTTTATAGAGCCTTTTCTACAGGTTGACGAATATCAGGGAAGATGTGGAAGAGCACTGGCAACTAAGAACAGATATAAACACTACCATAAAAAGAGAAACTAAGAGCCCCCAGATGAAAAGCAGAGTGAATGGCTTTCCCGTGAGTGTGTTTGTTGATAAGCTCTGCCCACAGATTTCAAACTGTTAAAAGCATGCCTGCTCACACATCATAAGAGGAGCAAAACCTTTAACGAGACTGATCAGAAAGGAGCTCTTTACTTTTACAGTGGTCCATCTTTCCTCTGATGGTAAAGATAAACTTAATAGAATCCATAGGCATTTTGGAGCATGAGAATAAATTGCTCTGGTGGGGCTGTGGGGCTCTGCACAGGCTTTCTCAGCTTGAGGAATTCTTAAATGTGAAAAGCACAGGGGACTTTTTTTTTTTTCCCCT
The DNA here is from genome assembly GCA_013398125.1 of Aegotheles bennettii. NCBI lineage: Eukaryota > Metazoa > Chordata > Aves > Caprimulgiformes > Aegothelidae > Aegotheles > Aegotheles bennettii. Next base: position 14,412 of record VZRW01010440.1, read on the forward strand.
TCAGTTGTCAAACTGAAATTTCCCAGATCCTGGGTTAATGACTTTCATCCAGCTATCACCATTTTTTGGTTACTTGGCTATACGGGAAGAGTAATTTAGCCAGATCTACATAACTGTTCTGGTACAAGAATAAATATTTACTAAAATATTTTATTAGTCTGATATTTCACCTGTTGCTAAAAAAGAATAAAGTTTCATAGGAACAACACAGTGTTTGAAAAAAAGTTCTCAACCAAAGTTTGCTGTGAGAACGTAATTAGAAGGATGTCTTATCAGTGGTTGATATCTGAATTTGTCTCTTCTGATCCATTCCTCCTCTCACCAGCTAAAATACAGCTTCAAGTGGCAGAGTGAGAAAGGCGTCTGGCACCCACCAGAAGAGGAGAGGTTTGATGCAGTTTCCCCCTACCTGTTGGTTCTGTCTCAGAAATACAAGCTCTGCATTGTCTCTGTAGTTTTAGTCTGATGATTGCCTGGAGGGTAGGTGTAACGTCCTGCCCTGTGTCTGTGTCCTGCCCCTGTTTTAGGCAGGAATTTTCCTCTCTCTCAGGTTTTACGTGACAGAATTGGTTTACAAAGTGTGTTTTACTTCCTGCATGAATTCCCAGTGTCCTGGTGTATTATTGCGATGATGGTGTGATATTAGGACCCTCTCTGATAACTGTCAGTTATGATCTCTTCCCAGGACTGCAGGGTCTGTATTCTCACAAAGTCAGTAACAGAAGGGAATCATTTTTTAGCAATTGTTATGTATATCCTACCTCCTCGACTGACCCAAAATTTCCTACCACCCTTTTGGATAGGGCAAAAGCGAGCTAGGGATTCATAGCCAAATAAAGTAATAAAGACTGGTCTAATCCACTGTGATCCTCAACAGTTTTATCTCCTGAGACTCTCAACAATTTTCTCTTGGGATATACTGCTTTTTCTTATGATTGTGTCTCTACCAGTGCTGTAAATAGTTGCATGGATACCCAGCTAAAATCTTGCAGGGTGTCACTGTCCATCTGGATTTGAAGAAGGTCTTCAGGGATATGTTGCAAGTGCTCTCATTTGCTTACCAGCTTAAGAAACCCTAGCAGGAACTACCCTGCAGTGATTTGGTTATCCAATATGTTGATTAGGCACCTTGCAGCTTTTTTCAATCGAAAGAAACAGCTTCACCCGTATAACAAACTAGTCTTTGATAGTGAACACAAAGCTGCCTTCCTCTCAGAGAGAGGGACAGTCGATTCCTACTATCCTGCCTGTTAAGTAACTGTGAACTCAGCTCTTAATCTTGCCTAGAAGCAGAGGCAGGTGGGTGCCTACACCAGATAAGGCCCATAAAGCTCACGCAAATTAACTTTCTCACATTCCTTCTCCTTGCTGATTCACTCCCCCAAGAATCCAGGCTTCTCCCAGAGCAGATTGCTTCTTCCAATGCCAAAGCACAGCCCTGCTCAGATTAAGCAATTAATCAAAGGAATACATTTATTAAAAATGATGGTTCTGCCTGTATAGGATTGACTAGCAGCCCTGAAGACTGAATTTCTCTGGCCGCAGAGCCAGTACTGCTTGAGAAGCAGTGGCCCTAACCATCTCTTAAGGTAGCCCAGTGCTGACCTGGAGAGGCAGCAAGGGAATTTGACTGCTTGTCCTCTCTCTGGCACATTAAAGGAGAATGCTAATTCTGGGTGCTTTTGGTAGAGAACACATTTGTCCCCTAAGATAAGAGAAGTCTAAAGATAAGAATAAGACTAGAAGATCTACACACATCATGCAAAAAGCCCAAAGCAGGTTTATATAAACGGTAATTACCACTCCAAATTAGAAACAGATTTTTCAGTCCAAACTGCTCTTCAGAACCACTGCTTTAAAAACATCCTCATCAGAATCAATGCACGGTAAAAAACCCTGGGATTTTTTATAGCTATAAACATATATATATACAGATATATATGTATATTTTTTTCACATTAAAGATCTTTATGGACTAGGAAGATTTTTCATTTCTCTTTATGCCACTGATAAAACTCAGTGCAGAATTAAGTGCCCAGATGTAGCAATATTAATGGAGTGATGTTACTTTGCACGTCTCTCTGGTATGCTGGGCACAGCCCCTCTTGAAACAGGAATGCAGAAAAAACCTTGTAGCTTTTCCACAACCTTTTATGGGGGCTTTTATATAAATATCTGCCCTTGGAAACAGGTTTTCAGTTTGAGGGAAAGTTCCCTGGGCAACTTGTCTGGATGTAAATCACCACAGAAGAAAATATCTTTTAAGCTTTTAAATTCCTTAATGTATATGTCATACAAGAGATAGGGGATAAAGGTGACAGAAAATTATTATGGGAAAATATTTTACATCAAAGATAAAGTTAGCAGCTCCCTCACTTTGTTAAGAGAAAAATCTTTTCTGTCAATAAACTGTGATGGTAGCAAAGTAGTATTTGGCACAGCTCACTTTCTCTTGTTTTTATGTGGTGTAGGAGAGTCCCTTTAACATTAGAGAGAATTTGTGGATGCATACTGTGGGTTTACAAATGCATAAAACCTCATTTACAGATAGATAAATTAATCCATTGAAAATAGCATTAAGTCATCAGAGTATTGTTCTGTTCACATCATGTAATTCAAATCTGAACTTGGCTTTCAGTCCAAAAAAGGTCAGATTTCAAAAGAATTCAATAGGTGACCTGCCAAATCCTTTTCAAAAATGTTGTCTTCTTATTTCAGTTGATTGCTCTTCACTTATTTTTTTTTTTAATCATCTCACCCCAGCAGAGGTAAACGTTGCCCCAGCATTTTCTAAACTTGCTGTTTGATCTCTGTCTTCTTCTGCAAATTAAATTTTTGAACTTAATATTTACTGTTTGAAATTAGAAATAATCAGATATGCGAGACTTGAAAAACATTGGAAATTTAAGTGCATGTTAAGTTGTAGAAGGAAAAACTGAAGATGACAAACTTTCTTTGAATTATATTTTTGAAAGAAAAAGTAAAACTGAACCTTTGTTTGTGGTTTTTAAATGATTCAGTGCTCATTTTCCCTTTCTGTGCCACCTAGCCAGCACTGAGGCACCCAAAAATAACAAACCAGCATGCTTGCCTAATAGATTAGAGGAAAACACAGTTTAGTTAAGGAAATACATTTCAGTTTTATGTTTCACGAAGGCTAGTATAAACGACAGGGAGAAAACATTTTTTAAAGACTCATTACTGTAGTTCTGGATTTCTTTTTGATTAAAGACTCAAATAGCGAGAAATATCCACATTGAAGTTCATACATGTAGTAACTGGTGAATGAATTGAGATGGGTGGAGTTGTTTGAAAGCACTAAGAGGACAATTTCTTGGATTTGATTATCAACCCTAAGGCTGAATCATAACAGTTCCAAACATTCAGAGCCTCTCTGTAATAAGAAAATAATGATATCTTCTGGAAATGAGTAACTGTTTCTTTATCATAATGGTCTATACACACAGAGGTTAAATATTTTTTAACTCAGTTAAAAAGAGAATGCATTCTTTTTGAAGGCACATGGTAATGTTTTTCTTAATGAGCAGCTATGCTAGGTTCAGACTAACATGTAAGGGAGAGTAAATTACATTTTGCCCATTAACTAGATTAAGGACTCTACTGACATCAACAGCCTTGTACCAATACAAAGCTAGTATAAGGAAAAGTAGGACTCCAGGGCTTCAATTACAGTCATAGAGATCTACTGCAAGAAGGTGATTATTATTCTTCTCCCAGGTGGATTCTTCAGAGTCATTTACATGTGTGCAGCAGGAGGACAGTGCAGTGGCATGTCCCCACTTTGAAGAATGGCAATGACTGCCTTGATTTGCAGAGCTGTGGAGAGTTTGGGTGTAAGGGGATAGAATGGGAGGCATCTGGAAATGCCCCTCAGTCCATCTTTAGGTTTTTCCACGCATCCTTACAAAGAGTATTTTAGAACCACTAATGTTTTACTATTTATGCTCTCTTGCACCCTGCCTCATCCAACAGCCCCAGTGAGGACTCTGCTTTCTGTCTGTGAGCTGCAGTTCATCATGTGCAGCAGAGAGAATATTGCTCTCCTCTAAGGAAGGAGCACTTGTGTTCCTTGCCCCACCATCACACTCAGTTTAGTCAATGAAACCAGAAACGGAGAATGATTGCTGCCATGAAATTATCCTGTCTACTGTTTACAAGGTGGAATAATTTTCATTTTACCATCAATGAACAAAAATCTCCATCACCACCTTATTACAGTATTTTTAAATACCGCAGTCCCAAAGTCCCCCATGAACTGAGATGCCAATAACATTTTAGCAGTGGCTGAAATATTTGCTTTATATAGTGTTGTTTGGGTCAGTTTTGACAGGATTCTGCAGATACACTGAGTAGAATTTTTTTTTATTTCATTACAAATATATTGAACACTACTTAATCAGGCTTTGAACACTTATGGGGAAGGCCTGTCCCCATTTGACCACAAGGGAGCAAAGGAAACAGAAAAGTGCTGAGCTGATCTTTGAAGAAGACAAGCAGCCAGAGCTCTCCTGTTTTCAAAGAAATCAAGTGTTTGACATCGTTCAATGCAGGGCCTGATGCAACTGGGCACAGATAGAAAAGTGCAAAGCCAACCCAGGCATAGCCCAGAGGAAGTCCTACTTCAGGAGCTGCTAACTGAAAAACACTTCTACACCAGTAAATCTACCCTGGTGAGATTATCTCAAAAGGTTCTGAAAAGACACCAGGGAAAGGGTCTCAAGTGTGTAGGACCCAGAATCAACAATGCTAAGCAAAGCACAATGAACAGGACCAGGGCTAGAAAGTATTTCCTCCTGGGCTGTGTTCTTCTGCTTATGGGTTCGGGTTAGTGAAAAGAGCTCTGGTTTTGGAACACAGCTTGGTCAACACTTGGTGCTAGGTCCTGTTCTTGATCCTCAGACTTTTAAGGCCCATTCTCAGAGGGCCTCTGCATGCATGTGCAAACTCCATACTGCTGCAGGATTATCCTCTGCAGCTCGAACCACTGGCCCAGCTAAAAACTTCTGGGCTGGTAGGTACAAGAAGGCTCTGAGGGTTTTGCTACTCTTAACACTTGGACACATGTGGATATTACTTGTGGATATTACTTATATATTACTCTGCATACCTCCGCAGCAGCGAAGGTCACAAACACTTCACAGCTATATGTCTGAAGAGAGGCGTCTCAAAATGTATCTACACAATTTCTAGGGAAGTTTAAGCTCTCTTTGCTGATCGGTGCCAGCTCAGGGGTACTGGAAAACATGTTTTTTCACACATGTGGTTTTTATTAAATGCAGCTATCAAAAAATAGGAGGGCTCATGTTCCTGAAAAGGTGCAGTGAAGAGAAGACAAATGGTTGGAATAAAACTGTAACAGGGATGTGCGTACTCTGCCTAGGCAAAAATCACCACTTCTGTAGAGCCTTCAGAGTACCCTTTAAACTAGCTGGCTCAGGGACCAGTAGCTGTCTCACTGTGAGATTTCAGTGAACACTGTACCACCCCAGCCAGCTCCCCAGGGAAGTCAGCACTTGCTGCACAAGCCGCTTCTCCCCATCCACAGCCCGGCTGGATGGGCACTGGCTCTGCACGAGCTGCACCTTCCCAGTGCTGCACAGGAACATCTGGAGAGAGACTGTCTTTAAGCCTCACTCCCCCTGCCGTGATGCAGATAGTGTTTTCCAAGGCTGTTGGCAGTGAACTTAAACCATCTACCACAATCTGATAAAGCCTACCTGTAGTCATTTTGCTGCAGTAAAATTGTGGAGGTGAAAACAGCAAAGGCAAAGCGCGTGTTTCTTTGCTTGATGATAATTTTCCTCTTATCCAATAGATATAGATTCAGATTTGTACTCTGATCCAGATGCATATTCTGAAGGAGTTCAGCTGGATTTATACCAGTGCAATAGGAGAATTTGGCTTGTGATCTTCAGATGCCAACATCAGTTAACAGACTCGCTTGTTTCTCTGGGTTTTCTATGAAGTTCCTATTCAACAAGCATAATAGTCTAACTACGATACAGTTTTGTGGCAACAGTGTACCACATAAATTAAGCTAAGTCTGGGTAATATCACAAAAAAATATGTGTTTATAGCTTCATGCCAGTTTCTGACTAATGCTTTTGTTTGTTGCTATAGCAAACCACACATGAATCTGATAGCCAAAAGCATGTTTATGACTAACCTTAGCTCTCTGGGGATTGAAAATATGGAATAAAAAAAACCCAACCACAACACACAATGTGAAGAGAACATGATAGGAAACACCTTTTTTGGCACGAGTTACTATGAACATAAAAAGTGAAGAACATCATGAGTGGAAAACATTAGGAAATGGGAACTGTGGGAATAACCGGCTTTAACCCACGATGATTCGAATACAGCTTGTATTTCACATCACAAAGTTGTCTGTGCAGGACTAGAGCACATTGTAGGAAGTCCTGGCTGCATGTTAAGGGATGGATTTAAGCCTCTGAAGTCTGGAGAAGCTTTGGATCACACTTTAAAACATTCAAACCACTTTACTTGAGATCGTTTTTACACTCTGCCTTGACACCTAGGACACTGGTATTCACTTAATAAATTTCTATTACAATTTATACTTTGGTAGCTTCCAAGAGCCTGTCCCAAGACTGACACCTCATTACATTGTACAAATACACAGTGGCAAACAATGTTGGCCCTGAGGAGCCCTCTGTCAAACTAAAGGGAGAGCCAAAGGGAGAGAAGGATGGACAGAGGGAAAGTGGGAGGCAGAAACGGAGAGGCGATGTGACTGCACCACCCTCCAAGTCAGAGGTTGAATCCAGGTGTCTTGCACTCCAGTTCACCTGACTGATTCAGGCTGCCAAATATGTTACTGTGGGAAAAAGAATGTATTATGTACCCCGCAGAGGAGGGAAAATCAATACAGCTAAAGTGATCCCTAAACTAAGATAGCTTACAACAAAGCTACATTATGTCAGGCAAAATTTATACTAGTGGTGCCCTGTTATTCTTAATAACCTCTTTCCTTCATGAATGAAAATAAAGATAAGTATTGCTGTACAGTGTATAGATACAGATCAGTTTCTATCAATGTTTTCTATTGATACTAATTGTTCTGGCTCTAGACTGCATATTGCATCTTTATTCATAGATTTGTTTGCACTGTGCATGAAAGCATATGATTATCACAGTTCATGGCAAGTTCTTGCATCATCAGCAGAGTCTTGAGATCATATACAGCTTTGTGGAGAGGGAGGTGTGACCAAGATTTGGTGTTCCAGGTATTTCCAAGGAGGTGTTCATGATAGACATCTTGACCCATCAGTAGGTTAAAAGGACAGTGTCATAAATGGAAGCTCACAACAATCTGTAGGACTTGGATGATACCTGCTGGTCATTTAGTGCCACAGAATCAAATCTTGAAGTATTGAGATTTCATTCTGTGCCTGCTCAAGCAAGACATCCACTGGCCTCAATGAGACTGATTTATGGCATGCTATATCACATTCATCTTGTAATTCAGACTGTGATATGGGCTTAGATCAGCTTGGATTCCATCCTGTAAAATCCAGCAGAGCATACAGCATTGCACACAGTAATCATGCCTGCACCCTTGTCAGAGTAAATACTTTTAGAAAAAAATGGAAGCATTTTGTAGATTAGACATGAATTCAATTGGTGTATAAATAGCATTAAGTCATCAGCCTTTTATAAAGTGAAAAACAAAGGCAAATAACATATAGGCAGAAGTTTTCCATCTATAACCTAATTATTACTTCTAGCCTACAGAGCAGTTGCTGGTGACATGTATGACTCTCTTTATTTTCACATGCTTTTTCAGTTCTTCACATTTGGCAGAAAAAGCATCTTACAGAAAAGAAAATAAAAAGTTACCAGGCTTCTTTCCTCCACATTAAGAACCTGAAAATAGCTTTGGGTACTGGAAGCACCAGACAGAGACCATTTCAAAATAGCTACCTCATTTCCTGTGACTTACTTTTCTCTTTGGGCTCTCTAAGGGCATAATTACCCCTCCTGCACCCTCTGGGGCATGGATCACCCAGACAGCATTGCCTGGCACACGTGAATATGTCAGCTTGGCAGCTTCAGCATCTGGTCATGGTGCATCAAGAAAGCCCCTGCAGCTCCCCAAAGCACCATACGAAAACAGGCAAGCTCTCCCTGCCTTGCAGAAAGGAAGGTAGCAAAGCAAACAACTGACTTGCACAAAGTCGCAAAGCAATAAATATAATCCAGATGTTGTGGATTCCACCTCCTCCCGGCACCATGCTGCCTCTCTTAGCTCAGTGCTGGAAGGAAATGTTTTACATTTACTCATCCCTCCTTTTCCTTTGTCAATAGAAATTAAAGCAGGCATCTGACTGCCTGAGCCTTGAATACTCTGATGGTTTCCAAGGCTTGCAGTGAAGTCAGCCAACATTTCTATTGAATCCAGCCCTAATGGACAACTAAAAGTGATTTCTTTGCCAACCAGCCTATCAGTGCAGAACTCCACTAGGCACATATTACTTTTAAACAGATATGCATTGTATATATATATTTCATGACTTTGCAAAGAACCACTCATTATAAAGGTACTACTGTTGCAACTCAGCTGAACAGTGAACAGACTGATCTAATATTAAAAAATAATTATTTTTGTAAGATCTAAAACAAGCCTCTATACCTTTTTACTGCGTTGAAAGGTAGGAAGGTCTGTCAGGATAGTTTTTGCATTGAACCCACTCAGACGAATGATGGCTAATTAACATTGTCTGTTAATATATTTTGTGAACAGAATGTCCAAATATTTAAGATTTTCTCATTAAGCTGTCTAATGGCATCTATGTGGAAGGCCACATCCATGTATTTTCCAAAAGTGATGTAAATCTCATTTCCATGGGAATACATCATGTCCTGTCAGCAAAATATCCTTACTGCTGTCAGCCCAAGGTGAGCCCAGGTCTCACTTGCTTTTTTTTTCCAACCTAGAGGAGCATGCCACTCCATTTTTCCTGCCTGTCATCATAAAAATCCAGCTGGGAGCTGCAGATGTTGTGCTGCTGTTGCTGTAACTCCATTGGCAATGTGCAGCTCTGGCTACCGAAGAGTACTTCAAGGGAGCTGGACAGAAGTTAAGAAATGCAGCATTGCCCATTGTATAACTCTCTCCCCCAAACACCTGATGGGCATGACAGTGGGAACAAAAACTTTAGCAGCTGCAGGTTGCCTAAAGTACTTAACTCCTCTTTGCAGACCTCCCTCGTTTGTCTTGACTAGAAAACAAACATACTTGTTCAGGGCAAGATTTTGCATTTAGGTCTCCGAGCAGAGGTCTCTGCCCCTCTGCAGGACAGCAGCAGGAGATCCCACACACAGCAAGACCACAGTGCTCATGCTCAGCTGTACTATGTGCCTCCACCATGAGCACTCTGCACAAACCCACATGCTGGATAACTGCATCCACAGCTTTGCTCCAGCCAACAGGGATTTATTATGACCAAGAATTTCTGAGATCTTCTTGACAATGAAACAAACCAAAACACAGCCCAAAAAAGCCTTTTTTTTCTCTGTAAAACTGTTTCCACTATTTCCTCATTACTGCCAACTCCGTTTAGCTCAACTTGCTTCATGCAAAGCTTGTGAGTCCTCCGAGGCATAGCTGGGTAGGTGGCTATGTATTACTTAACACAGTGGGGACCTTAACCTGCCATCAGACTGCAGCAGCAATAAACAACAAGGATAAGTCCTGACAAACATGGCTGGATCGTGCCATTTTTGTGCAACAATAGTAAATTTGACTGATTTGAGTTTGCCTTCATCGCAGAGACATTGCCTTCTGCAAAGTCTCTGCGAAGCAGGAAACTCTCACTCCTCAGAGCTATTGCAGCCAGGTTAAGGACGTTGCTCCTTGCTGCAATTTGTCAGTGCCAAATTAGCAAGTCCCAGCTCCCTTGCCTTGAGCACGCAGGCTCTGGCTGGCCTCGCACGTAGTTCCAAGTGTGTCTGAGAGCCAAAACCTTATCGCAGTCCATCTCTGTCTCCTCACAAGAACGGAGTTAGTGGAGGAGTTATTGTGGTCTGTTCGTGCTGCTGTGACAGTCAGCTCCTGTTTTGGATTAGTGGATAATGGTTTTCCCTCCCTCTCCATCCCTTATTGGGCATGTAGAAGAGAAGGATTCTTAAGAGAAAGGAGAAGGAGAAAATGCTAATTTTCATGCTTTTTATACCTCTTTCACCCTCCCTTTGCTCTGGTGCAAATGAAAGCCCCAGGCTCACTGGCTGTATCCCTGTGTGCTGCCCAGGGGCCTGACTTTTGCCAGCCCAGGCCATGAAATAACAGTGCAACAGTGGAGCAGTGTTCATGCAGCACCTGAATGTACCTGCAGTTCCCCACACAGAGGACTGCTGGCAGAAGAACGGTTTTCTGTGCGTGTCACAACTTGGGAGAGCATTGCAAAAGCGCTGCTTCCCTATCACATGGCAGGGTGGAGATCTGCTGACTCCAACCTTGTTTTTTCAGAGCAGGGCTGAGGCTCAATGTGAACCAGCAGTGAGCCTCAAACACAAAGGAGTGCAGATAAATTAATAAAACACAGCTGAGACTGTCAGGGGCAGTGGTCAGCAGGAACACCCCAAAGACCTGCCTGCTGCAAGGACTGCTGTGTGTCCTGCTGCTTGGGTGCCAATACAGCTCCACGGCACCTGGGGCTGATGCGACCTCCACGAGGTGTTTCCCCTGGGCTGGAAAGGCTGTGGCTGCCCATCAGGGTGAGGATGGGGTTTTGGCTGCTCTCTCAGTGCCCTTGAGAAATAATCCAAAATCATTGGGTTTTTTTTCCTGCTGTTTGCTTCTGTTCCTTGTGTGGGGTCATCTTTGACTCCATCATGGGGGTTTGCAGGCACTTTTAGGCAGCCTCGCTGAGGTCCTGGCAATGGGCTGTGCCCTGGGCTCCTCTGCTCCCAAACCCTGGCAAGATGACCTCCCAGTCAACCTATGGGTTCTGGAGCACATTGCCATACAAATGCAGAAGATGTCTCCTTCTCTTCATTAAAAAATGATGCCTTTGCCAGGGTATCTTCTCTCAGCTCTGCCTCTGCCAGGCAGATTGACCTCAGAGGTACCAGCTTGGAAAGGACTTCAAGGTGGGCCTGTCACAAGCTTCCTTCATGGGTGATATATGAATTTAAACTTTTCTTCAGAAAAAGACTCTAGAAACTGAAAATAGTAAGTCAGGATTTCTCCACAGGTTTTCCTACCAAAGCCTGGAATCATCTATGGTCCACATCCAGCAAGTTAATCCAACTCAGCTACTTCAGCCCCTCTGTCTCAGAGCACCTTGTGCCTCTCCAGTGATGACTGCACTGAAAGTGTCTGCCAGCATCGTGCTGCTGGGCTGAGCACCATTTGCCTGCAAGCAAACACCCCACCTGCTGAACCATCAACCCATCTGCTCTGCCATCTGCCTGCCACAGCCTTCCCCTCTGCTGTGCTGTGCAGTGTCTCCTGAGCAAGCCATGGTCCTGTGCTGAAAGAGAGGGATTGCATCATTTTTTAATGAAGAGAAGGAGACATTTTCTGAATTTGTATGGCAATGTGCTCCAGAACCCATAGGTTGACTGGGAGGTCATCTTGCCAGGCACTGACTGGATGTGCAGTAAATGATGCTGGCATTTGTAGCTATGGCTGCTGGCCCTGAAGTGACAAAATACTCCTACCTTCCAAACAACATTTGTGCTACCAGATTCTCACTCCTACAGCCTCTGAGATCCAGCCACTCTAGGACGCTGTATTTTCCAATACTCTCTGAGCAGCCTGGCCCCTGAATAGAGATACCGCATGCATCCACGTACCCACCCATGCTCTTGGTCCTGCTGTGCTCATCAGCAGCAGAAGAGAAACAATATTCCAGGTCTCCTGGATGAGCCCCATGAACTAGGGCTGGCCACATGCTTGGGATGTGAACGGTTCTGCAGGACCAAGACTGTTTATCCATGGTAGCAAAGCAGAAAAAAAGGAGAAAAGAAGAGATGGAGGGGGAAGCATGGGTCAGAGCTCCTAGGAAAATATGCAGTGGACAAACTTGCTTGGGGTCCTCGGAGACTCCTGATGGTTGCTGTGAACTCCTCACCACGAGACCCAGGGATGATTTGTTGTCATATGCATTGAGGACCCTGTTTTCTTTCTAAGAAACAAGCTGGTATATTTAGGAGATGACATTCATTCTTGAGCTTATCTCTGAGTGCTAGACATATTCTCTGGGCTTTAAGATTTATTTGGAATAAATTAGGTTTATATAGTTGGTTGGTGAAGCATGCAATGTATACATTTTAATTATGTAATTAATGCCCTAATCTCTGTGATGAGCTTTACTGGTATAACCCATCACAGTTATCCAAAAGCTTCTTTATAATCTCTGAGGAAGGATACTTTTAAAAAGAAAAATATTATTTTTCCCCACTATCTCTATGCAAACCATTCCATTCACAGATTCCCGTTAGACTGACTGAAGCAGTTCTTAAATCCGCTTTGGGCATATAATCCAAACATAGACCACACTGCCATTACTAAATGTATTCCTTTTGTAACAGTTCTATGGGGGTCCTGCCTCCATCCAGCTCTGTAGACCATTGAAATGTCCCCTTATAAATACCTGGATGTGAAATAGCTTTAAAAAGACTGCTTTATACCACTTACACAGACAATATTTTTCTAGTCCAACACATGCCCCAAAAAGAAGAGAGCGATAGCTGAGCCGAAGAATGTATTGCCCCTCACAACCACTCTAGCACTGTCTGTTCATAGGAAGACTGATTAATAAATTAGCATCCCAACTGCACGCATCATTTGCCTTTGTAACCATCCATCACCATGAGTACAAATGCCGCATGCAGTCATTCTTCTGTGAAAATACCCACTTTGCCTCCAAAATGGGCTCTGACTAACTGGTTACTTTAATTAGGCACTGAGTTGGCTGAGCTGTTTGTTGCGCAAATAATTTCTTTCTCATAATCAAGCCCATTATGTGAAAAAGTCAACCTTAGGGAGTGTGAGGACATAGTTCATATAAAAGTCAATGCAACCTTTCAGTAAAGCATAAATCAGATCAGCTCTGACATATATGAAAATATTTGGGGAATGCTTAATGACATTTTTGCATTATTGTAAATTATTTGCTTTTGGCTGATAAGCAGGAATAGGGAAAGCTCAGCTCACATCAGAAATTATCAGCATTCGAAACCACCGGCTTTCTTGTGATAGTTTCACAGATCTTTGGCTCATATACCTTCCAATAAACCCGCACACATTTCAAACAAAAAACCCAGCCCAACCTTTTGGATGATTACGTGTCCTGAGGGAGAGCTGCTATCCTCTTTGAGAGTCACCAAAAGCTGATTTGTAACTGTTTTAAAAAATAACAATGCCTAATCCCACCTAGACATTTTCCCCCTTCAGAATATAATGCAAACATCAGTTAAAGCAGTTCTTCCTGTGTAGAGAAGTTATCATTCACCACCAAACTGTTGATTTTGCTCCTGCCTGCGTGTCCTTCAAGTTTCTTCTTCATGCTAAAATTTCCATTTTGGAATCCACTCCTCCAAGTAATTCTGCTAAGGCTGGATCTTTGGATTAAAATATGAAATACATGAAGCAAGGAAAATAAAAGTTCCTGCATGTACTTATTTTGAGGGAAAAGGAGAGCGCTGTTCCTGGCTGACAGTCAAAGGCCTGGGTGCTGGGACAAACCACACAGCGAGTAAATGAAGAGGTGACCTGCGGAAAGCTGAATGACGTTAGCTTTCTAGGGCTGGTATGGAGTATGGGATATTTAGGTAAAATAGGGGCGATTGGACTGATAAAATATGTGAGCTTTCAGGACTCATGTCAAGGTGTAAGTTTTTATACCTATAGTAGCTTATTAGACTGTTTAGCTAGGACTTGTAGAAATGGGAAGAAATAGGTGCTTGAAACCTTTGCCTTCCAGTGCTGGTTGAGCGAGGCTGCAGACACTGCTCATCATGGGGCAGAGCTGGGAGGTCAGTGGGCAGGTAGAGAGGTATTTAAAATCAGATAGCTGCCTGCATAACAGCAGCTCCCCTGACTCTGTGAATGTCAGGCACAGCCCACCACTATCGAAATCAAGTGGTGTTTGTTCTCTTAACTACAGAGAAGAAATAACATTTGCCCAGCAGTGAAGAACATTTACTATGTCTTTGGAGTCTCCAGCATTTATCAGTGGGCTTGGAAATCATATAAACCTTATCTCCTTGTTTGTGTTTTTGAAAAACAGATAACTTTGCCCTCTGAAGACACTGCTATCTTTATTGGGCAGATGAAGTGAGCTCGGTGGCTGCTCTTCTTCGGGCACTCACATTCCTGCTTCTTGGAATTTTGCTGGGATTTGGGCTGTTCCCATGGCCTGGGACTCGCTCCCTGCAGAGCTGCCGTCCCTGTGACATGGGAGCAGATCGGTTCCCTGTCAGTTACCTTAGCTTATTTATTACTTACATGCAATAATAACCTTAAAATACTTTTACTTGTTTCAGCCACTCTGGATGATGTTTGGTCAGATTTGGAGAGTGAACCCATGGGTTCCCCTTCTCTGATAGAAAACTGTAGACCCATTCTCTGCAATAAGTGAACAGTTACTTTCAGATATTTGGCTACCTATAACCTCCTTTCAGGAAGTAAAAATGTTGATAGGAACAATTTGGTACATGAAAGGTCCTCTCCTAGCCTGAAGTTTTGTTTTCCAATATAAAGTAATGAAGTCCAGCCTTGACCTTAAAATCCAGAGTGAGATGAGCAAACATGTGGATTTATCAAGTTTCCCTAGGTCCAGCTGTAATCCCCCTGCACTGGGGCTGCGCTCAGCTCTGGGTCATCTGAAGGATCGTTCTTACCACAAGAGCATTGCCTTGATTTCTGTTGCATGTGGGTAGATGGCAACCTAGTCTTGGTAGGGTTTAATCTCAGCGCTGTCAGGAGCTGAATCCCCAATGTCACTCAGCACTGCTCCACCATTTGGCTTTGGAGGGAAAACCCTGCCAGGCAGATTGGAAGTTACAGCTAAGGGAAGCAGGAAAGGCAGTAGTTGTTAGATGGTGTTGTCAGGAAAACAGTTTTTTAGTGTGCTAGGCCTCAGGGACATGGCAAACTGCCTGAGAGCAAAAGCTTGCCCTTGCTCGTCCGTCTGTGCCGGTGCAGAGGGCCAGGTCCCCTCCTCGCTCAGAGCAGGGCTAAAGTTGAGGCCCTTTGCAACCTCACTGGTTTGGATTGAACCTGCAACGTGGAGCCCAGAAACACAGTGAGATGTTTTTACAGAGATGGAAACCCTGCTTTTTTCAGTGCATATTCTGCTGCTTCCTGATGAGGAGGGCATTATGGACTGCAAAAATAACTAGATGTAAAAAACAGTTTAAATCTATTTACTTAAATATATACTCAGAATACAAGCCAGTAACTTTCACACCTTTCAAATACACTGTCTTATATTCTGATTATTTAGGTCTCCTGATGTCAGGAATCCTGAAAAAAATCTTTCTTAGAACCCTCAGTGTTTTACACTTGCATAGGATGAACCGATTTCTTTGTCCTAGTGGAAAACGCAAGGAAAAAAACCTAAAAGCCTCTATGCATCTTTAGAGGCTCAAACTAAGGGAATATACATTCCTGTGGCTTTATAGAAGGCATGATATTCCAGTAAGATCCCAATGCTGTATGTTCTACTCCCTCCACTCACTCAAAGTGGCTGTGAAGCTCCTGGCGTGGCTCCCTGGAGAGGGTGCCTCAGAGCATGGGGTGCTGAACCCACTGGAGTCAAGAGAAGGTTAACTCAGCTCACAGCTATTTCCCTGATCATGTATTACAGGCTGTTGGATTTTGTTTCAGTGATGAGCTTCAAGTACAGCCAAAAGTGAATAGAGGCACGTTGACCTCATCGTTGCGAATACAGATTGAGTGTCCAAGACAATTAAAAGCAGAAACTACACGCCATCTCCAAACCCTTGGTGAACCAGTGCTGGAAGTTACCGCTGCATGAAACGACGTTAACACCCGCTGCAGAGGAGGTTGGAAGGCAGCCATCCTCCATGGATTGCTTACGAGCACTGACTAGAGCCGAATCGACTTCAGTCGGAGATTTACACAAGCCTGGTAATCTAATAGTAGAGTTTACTTTATGAGAGTGCCACACCAAAGATAGTAAAATGCAATTTTAGCTAACAAATCTACATGATTTCACAGAAAAGCTACAGACACCACAGAACATGTCAGCACCGCGGAGCGCCTCACGCAGATTTATAGCGCTCAGTTTATTGCTGAGGAGTTATTGTTAACTCCATTGTTATAGAGTTACTGCAATTAAAAGCTCCAGTCACACTTATCATTTTTAAACATCGCTAATAAAACCAAATAAATTCTGAAAGCTGATAGGTTTTCCTGTGCTGTTAAACATCTGAAACTTTTTCATGCTGGACTTTTGACAAATGTTAGAATAGATTTTGGAAATAAACTGTCTGTCATAAGCTGCTCTTCCTCTAATTTGCTTGGATCTGCAAAATCCCTTATAGTTTTTCTATAAGTGGTAGCAGTGGTAAGAGATACAGAAAGGCAATACTTAAAAGTTTTCCCTTGTGCATGGAACAGGTGTTCATAAGCTAAGTACCATATCTCTTAATAGTCACCTTTCAACCTTCTGTGTTTATTCTTTCGTAAATTATAAAGAAGAATGGTTATTTTTGTTGTAGAGGGGTAGGCTTTCAGTGTTTTCTGATGTGAGTAATGTTTTTTTCTCTTTTCTATCAAAATTTTAAGAACATGTACTTTTCATTCTTTCTACAGGTGGCTACAGATACAAATCCTGCCTCCCATCATCTGTACTTGTGTGTCCAAAAACATGAAGGCATGTGGATGGAGCAAAGAACCTAGACAGGTGGGCAGAAAAATTTGCTAGCATTTTGTGAACTAGCCTCAGCAGCCTTGCAGTTAACACACACAGGATAATGACTCTACTGACAAGGTTATGGGTCTGTTTTTTAAATGCTTCAAGGTTAATCTTAGTCTCAAACACCACTAACATGCAGAGATACTAGTGCCAAGTCAGTATATTATGATAGGTAGATAGACATATTGCAAATGGCATCTATTGAGATATAATATCCACACAAAGAGAATTCCTCTTGTAGAAGCACAGATACTATAAAAATCCAGGCATATCTATGAGGAGAACAAGTTAACAGGAAACTCATATTCCTCAAGAACTAACTTTGCTAGAAGTAAATTGCAATTTGCACCTTGCAATTCATTGCAACAGCTGGGACTATGGCTCTTTGTACTGCAAAAGAGAGTTTCATTATCTTTTAGATCGTACGATGGGTTAAGTATACAGAGAGAGGAAGTAAGAAAAACAACGTGCATGATCTGGAATAGAGATTACTGAATGGAGGGGTGTGTACAGGACTGAGAACCAACATCCCTCTGAAAGCTTTGGGAGGCTTAGTGCACAATATTGAAACCCCAGCATTAAAATATAGATCAGAAACTTTTTAACAGGCTGAGCACATTCGTTCATCCCTGATCTCACTTCTTCCCATACACAAGAAAGAGACAAAGTTTTACACCAGGTGGGATGCACCTTGGCTGAAGGAAAAGGCCATACTTTTTCTCAGCGGTATCGCTTAACCCACAGGGTCTTCAGGTTTCACTTATCAAGTACAACAGCTGGGAACATTATGTCTTTATTATCAGAATGTCCAGTTTCTGTATCAAAGGACGCAAAATACACACGCCCACATCTCCTCTTTACTGTTTTAAAAGCCCATCAGCTACTGCAAACTTGTGCAATCTGCATAAAAGACTAAAAAGAAAGAAAAAGAGAGAGAGAGAGTTTTGGGTTTTTTTGAAAAAAACCAAACTTACCAAAAATAACTGAAGTTCTCTAAAGTTGCCCTGAAGTTGAAATAGCCCAGAACACCAGTGCAGAGCCTGCCTTAAACTCTCTCACTGCCTCTCTCTCTCCAGCAATTGGAAGGAGGGCTGTGCAGAAATTCAGCAAACAATTTTCCTTCTATGTCGACCGGGGCGTTCCTCTACGGGCAGAAAGGGGATGGCTAAGCCTGGGTGAGGCTTGTTGCTATCCCGAAGCCAAAGCACGCTGTCGCAGATTACACAGCCCGTGAAATCCAATCCCTTTCTCTGCTAAGGCAACAGCTGTACGGCTTCAGCTGAGGCAGGAACAGCAGACAGACCCCAGGCTTGTTGCTGGTCAGGCTTTCCATGCTGGGGGATGCGGAGGAATGGGGGTACGTGGGTTTCTGTAAGCTCCGTGTCTTCTCCCAGCTCGCTGCCTACAGCTACAGGCACCAGCATACACAGGGTGGAGATACGGGGCAATTTCCTCAGGACTGAAAGTATATGGGATGTGGGCGCCCGCGCAAAACAAACATCTCTTTTCCTGAAATTCATTCCCAGCCTTGCTTCAGGACATGAGTGGGTAATTAACGTTATGCATATTAGTAAATTCTCATGCGAGCACGCACACACACAGGATGCACTCTGTCACAACAGCCTGCTTCAAACGGCTTTCAAGGCTGTTCTAGTGTCGTCTTTGAGTTCATTTTTCCTTGTCATTTTTAGTCAGCTGTTCAATTCTTTCCAAAAAAACCCAGAACGCTGAGCTCACAGACTTCACGCCCCATGAAGTGTGATTGTGACTCGCAGTGTGGGAGTGCCAGCGGGCGTAGTGCTGTCTTTGCAGTGTGTCCTGATACTAACACAGAAAGCAAGCTGCTTAGCACCAGCAGAAGTGGATTTATTAAACTTCCCAGCCCCTCCTCTCACCTGTTTCTATTTCCCCTGGAAAGGAAAGAAATTCATAATACAGCTGATTCTTCCCTCTCTGAGAAATTCCTCTAATCCTCTGAGTCCTCCACCCTAAAGCTTTAAAAAAATCACAGCAACAGGTTTCAGCTGGGGCTCTCTTGTTTCACGGGAGTATTTGATTGATAATTTGCATGGTGTCATACAGGTGTGAGGTGAAAGAGGGTGCAAAATGCAAACAACACTTAAACAGCCCTGGGAGTGTCCTATGACCTCTCTAACTGCTTTGCCAACGTGCCAGAGCAGAAGGGGAACAGGTAAAAAACAGCTGAAGGAAAACCTCTGTGTTTACAAAGCATTTTCATTGTGTGTCGGAGCAGCTGTTGTGCTGGGGAGTTTTATGCTGTTCGTTCTGCATATGTTTCAGTACCTGAAATTCTGTAGATGTCAGATTTCTGGACCCAGCTTTGGAATGGGCACACACCATTTCTACAAAGGGGATGTGGAAATTTGACAGTGAAAACTGAGCATACAACTCTGCTTCCATCCTCTATGGATACTTAGCACAGGCATTTGTGAAAACTGGTTCTTAACAGAACTCAGTATTTACATCAAAGCCAATTCTGTAATGATTTTTGTGTAATTAGTCCATACTATGATATCTAATTATATACTATATATTAATTATATAAGATCACCTATATAGCATAATTTAGAAAAACTGTCTGTAATTTTATATACTTAATATACACAGTTTGTCTGTATATTAACTGGATAGTGGCTCATAAAGTGTGTATTTTTATTATATTATTACGTTGAATATATGATATATAATGAATAGTTATATATTAAATCAATTAATATAATATAATAACATATAATATAATAACATATAATATGATAATGTATTATTATATTTTATATATAATAATATATAATTAATATAAATATGATGTGAAGAACTATGCAGTTCATACACCAGCTCTATCTTGTGAGTATGGCATCCACATAAAGAAAGAAGAATTCTGTTGGCTGTAGCCAGTGCAAGGAGGTATGGCAATGAAGGAGGGAGACAAGGTAATGGGACTGTGTCAGCACAGGAGATGTGAGACTCTGCAAGGTGACATGTTTGAAGCAAGACTTGCTACAGCTGCCTCAAGGACAGAGGCAACCAGAAGCAATAAAAGCCTCCTGAGGTCTGGTCAGCTGCAGAAAAGGCAATAAGCTGTGATGGCTGAGGAATGGAACAGGACCTCTCTAATATTTAGCTCGTTTTTGGCTTGCTTTGCTGCCATCCCCATTTCCACACTCAGTCCTTGAGACTACACCAAGGTCCATCCTTTCTGAACCATCTTTCAACACCATCCTAACAAACAGCATATATATTTAGAAAGAGACATGCAAAACAAGAAGCCCAACCTGACACTGATGTTTGATGGGGGGACAGCTCATTTGAATGCAGCAATCTGGCTCCTGCCTCCTGAGCCAGCAGCGCAAGCAGCAGCACTTCAGCAGGGCACAGGCCGTGGTGTAACAGCAGCAGTGTGCTTGATCCCCATTCCATGCTGTCCTTCAGCTGTCTTTGCTGAATATACTGATGGGCATTGTTTTGATCTTGTAAGAATTTTTAAAGCCCACATGAGACAAAATCCTGGCTAGGTTGAGAGAAGCCAACTGTTTTTCCATAAATCTGGAAGAAATTACTATGTTCTTTTTCAAGGTATTGAGAAACCTACATTCATTGCCGCTGACTTTTTTCCAGTTTCATCATGGAAATGGTCAGGTAAGACCTAACATCTGAGCAGTGACCTGCTGCTGCAACTCCAGCAAATACAACACCTATGTTGGAGATTTATCCCTGCATAACTTCCAGCCTCAAATCTTCCTGTTTGTCAGTATGGTGGAGCTGTGCGACTATCAAATTATTTTAGCATTATTTGACTGACATGAATGCATAATTCTCACTTGGTTTATTTTTAAATATTCATCAAATCAACTGCTTGTCTACTCAGCTATTAAAAAAAAAATCCACCAAGCTGATAATTTCCAATTTTCCAAACGATTCCAACACAACAGAGGTTACTTATTCAATGGGCATAATCCAAATAGCCCTCCTTGGTTATACCTCTTGATAGACATCTAAGTATAAAAAGAGAAACTCTTTGAATTATGATGAGGCAATATTGAAAGTTCCTCTCTGCTCTATTGCCTTGCCAGGGAGTACGATTATATCTCACATTTCTCTATTCCACCTGTAACCCCATTTCCCAGCTCCCTATATTATAACTTTGTTTTCTTTGCTTGGTTCACAGGTAAGGCTGAAAACACACAACCAAGTGACACAAGCTTCTTTTCATTAGTGCTATTCACACCCTGACCTGTGCATGAGCTGATTTTATGCCTGCACATAAGGCTGTGCTGCTTTACTAGTAATTCAGAAATGAGATTAAAAACTATGGGAATTTTCTTGTGTTTTCTTTGGTTCAAAGAGGTGAAGACAAAATGTTTGCTGAGGTTATAGCAAAGAACGCTCTGAAACAGAAACTCCTGTAGTTTATTGCGGAGGATGCAAGGACGAATGTTTCTGTTCTTTTTCCTTTTTAGCAATTATGAATCTTTAGACATTTGAGGGGAAAAATATGAGGCTGCAAGCTTCCACATGTGGACAAGACCAGTAGTAGAGAAGATCAGTCACAGAAAGCAAACTTTTTAGCATGATTCAGAAATGAGTTAAAAAATTGAGGACCTCCTGCTTAAAGACAAATGGGCTGTCAACGGAAGGAACCACAGAAGAAGGAAAAAGGAAGGTAAAGCCAAGATCAGTGTGAACAAAAGTTGCATAGGAGTAGATGGAACTGAATGTCAGGCTAGCAACAATAGGAATGAATAGAGGGCTGTGGCTATCAACTCTCAGGCCAAGCCCAGAGGAAGATAAATATATAAACATTAATACCACTTTACAGACACCTATGCTTTCTCTCCCATGACTCCACATTTTGTTAAGACATGGAAATGTATATATTTATATATTTTACAATCATTTAGTTTGAACTAAAAAGGTGTGTCAGCCAGCCACACAAACTTCCTCTGGATTTCTTCTCTTTAGCAACACATAAGCCATTCATTTGATTGATTTGCTTCAACATTTTATTGCATAAAACTCATCCAGCTGCAGGTAGACATATAACCTCATAAACAGAGAGAGAGGCAGGTAGGGAAATGAGGTTTCATCACCGCCTCTTTTAAGAAGCCTCGGTGTTGGACTTATTCTGAAGTTAGTAATTCAGATTAATTCCTCCCAGAAAGAAGTCAATGGGTGTTATTCACGTATCTTATAACCTAACTGGAATCTGTCCTCCAAAGAGATTAGTCTCATGTTCTTTAAGACCTTTTCATCTGAGAGTTGACTCAAAAGAGGCTTCAGTGTCTATGCACTCTTGGTAGGCTCTACCAACACTGTCTGCATGCTGTGCTGACAGCAAGATGCAACTGCTACTATTTCATATTGTAATAGGTTTCTCCTTTGTGGAGATAAACAAATGTCAACTCCACAGTATCCAGGGATAGAGTAGTAAAAGGGAAACTCAAGGGAAAATAACTCAAACAAACCTAGGGAAGAATTGTTCTCTTCTGGGATTCCTAAATACATATTTTTTCACTTTAGTGGTTAATATTCTTGCTGATGAAAAAAAAAAAAAAAAAGAAAACCAAAGAAAGCTAAAATGCTGATCTGTAACCAGCATAAATAAAAAACCTCACCAACAACAGAGAAAGCATTATTTAGAGATGAAACAAAATGAGACATTTCCAAGACCAATCCTTTCACTAACAGGAGATGAAAAAGGAAACGAATTCACTCTGGACAGTTTCTTTTACTTTGTCCTGGGGCATATGCTCCATCTCCCTTTGTTCCCCAAATGCATTTCCACTGGCCCTGACAGTGCTGGCATTGACCTTCTGCAGCCAAAATAGCCTGGACAGAATGAACCAGAAAAAAGGAGCCAGCCAGACCAAGGGGCAATGCAGCCATGGTGACAGACCCGGGGGAAAACTGCTGGAATGAGCAAAGCCTGTTCAGGAATTGAAGGAAACCGTAATCCTCGTGGATTTGCTGCCTTCCTGCCCTGTCAGCTGCCTGTGAGCTCACTCAAAGCAGAGCAGAGCGGGGCCATCGCCTGCAGAACTCCTCGCACACCCCAGCCCCACAAGTCACCCAACCACCAACGTCCTTCTCCTCTGTTGGCAGAGATCCGTCTCCAGACTGTGTGCTGTGGAGGGCTTTAATGAAAAGTTAATATTCACTCCTTGTTCCCCCCAGCCATCTCATTCCCTTCTCTTCGCTGGTTTTAATTCCCCATTCAACTGGAGTTCAGAGCTGGCTGACCCTGGACCTTTATTATTTTACTATTTCAAAAGCTGTGATATTGGACAGAAAGCAGAAAGAGGCTCCTCCCTGAAAAGTGAGAAATAGTGACAAATAGCTGACACAGTGAGAACAAAAGCGTCTTTTGAAGGTGGGAAGATAGGTGCTAATTACCCACAAATAACCTGATTATGCTAGGTGGTAATGCTCAAGTATCTGAAAAATTAATTATTTGAACCAAATTATTTCTCTTTCTGCAATGTTATTATGCTGCTGTAAGACCTTTTCTTGCCACAGTTTCGGTACTTCTAATTATCACCAAGTCAGACATTTTTCTTCACTTTAGAAATCCAGGAAAAAAAAAATCCCTAAAACCTGCCAGACTGTGAACACAAAATTCACAGGCTCTGTTGGACATTTCTAAAGAGAACGTTACTTTTAAAAATCTTTGTAGGACATATGTTTGACCTTGTCACTTTTTTCTATCAAATCGAAAGTTAAAGGATGTTGCCATCGATGTTTCTAAATCTCATGTAAAAAGCAGGGACTGATAAAAGACAAGTATAAACGTTTCATGCAGTAGCTCAGATGCCATTGGAAAAAGCAAAAGTTTTCAGTTGTTATAACAAAACGCATTTTTGGCTGCTTCATTATGACTTTTTTTTCTCTCTTCCCTTTTACCTGTTACCATATGGAGGGGTATAAACTCTTGCATTTTGTGGGGCTTGGATGTTCAGGGCTTATGGCAAAGACTATTCCCACCTGTGGAAGTTATTCTGAGTGAAACTTCCCTTGTTATTTTTTTTCCCCCAAAGCTTTAAAAATGGTCTTAAACAAAAATCTTAAAATAAAAATGCTAGCAGATGATCTCACTATGTGCCCTGGAGTTTCCATGGCATTTAGTGAACCACCAGTGATTAGTACTTTTGTTGAAGTGGAGCACATAAAGAACTATCTGGGAACTGCACTGAAAATAATCCCTTTCCTCTGGCTCTGGGGTCCCAGTGAAATCCACCCTTGGTGATGGAAGAGATGTAAATACCCACACCGGGACCTGGCTGTACCCATGCAGTCTTGCCCAGGAAAGGGCTGTTTGCCAGCAGTGGCTCTGAGCATGGGGGGACATTTCTTACAGTTGCTTCTTTTTGAAACTATTTTAACTAGGCCTTTGCACACATCTTGAATTCCATCTGTTAATGGGTCAGTTGTGGCCAATACTGTGCCCTGCTTTGTGGACACTAGCTGGCAAATGCTGCAGTCAGGCACAAATGAGGCACCCAGGTGAACTGGAAAGACAGGAGGAACTCCCTCAAACTGGAAAAAACCAAGCGGTGGCTCCTGTGTTGCTAATAAAATAAACTGTCTACCTCCAGATCATGGATGATGACTCTGTTTTGACCCTCCATTGCAGGGGCATGCAGGGAGTCTGGGGCAAGTCCAAAGGAGGGACACAAAGATGGTCAGGGGACTGGAGCACTTCTGCTATGAAGGCAGGCTGAGAGAGTTGGAGTTGTTCAGCCGGGGGAAGAGAAGGCACTGGGGAGACCTTAGAGCAGCCTTCCAGTGCCTGAAGGGGCTACAGGAAAGCTGGAGAGGGACATTTTACAAGGCCATGGAGTGACAGGACAAGGTGGGAATGGTTTCAAACTGAAAGAGGGGAGATTTGGAAAATAGGAAGAAATTCTTTCCTGCAAGGGTGGTGAGACACTGGCACAGGTTGCCCAGAGAAGCTGTGGCTGCCCCCTCCCTGGAAGTGTTCAAGGCCAGGTTGGATGGGGCTTGGAGCAACCTGGTCTAGTGGGAGGGGGGTTGGAACTAGATGATCTCTAAGGTCCCTTCCAATCCAAACAATTCTATGATTAACAGAGGGTATTTCAGGCACACGGGGGTTTGATGTGTGCCCGTGTGCACACACCACTGTGGAAAAACAAGGTCAATGCTGCTGCTGTGCCCATGACTCAGTGTGCATCTTCAGAGTGTGTGGGCTGCGACAGAAAAAGTACTCAGCAGATGACAATGGGGCTCCCTGTTTGCCATTGGAGGTTGGCAACACAACAGGGTTTATTTCTTAATGAAGTGAGTCACTTGATCAGTATCAATTATCTGTTAAGTCAAGTGATGGGGTGGATCCAAATGTTAGAGGACCTTGTTTTAAATATACCATTCACCACTCTGGACTGGCTTGTGCTGTGTAAACAACATCCGTGAGAGATGAAAATACATTTGGTTAATTCCATCTGGGGCTGCCAGGTCTCCTGCTTCCTTACAGAGCTGAGACTGATTTTCCAACTACACAAAATTCACCTCAAAGTCCTACATCCCATTATTTGTAAGCCTTTCCTTGGAAAAGGAAAAGCCAGGATACAAGGGAAGATCAGACAATCTGCACAGTTATCTGACTTCTGTAGTTCAGCTTATGTGGCTGAACTGGCTCGCTGGTGCCCCAGTAAGGAAACCTGTGGGAAAACGCAGCCAAAAGGAGTAAAAAAAAGACTGCTGCTTTCACAAGGCATTTGTGGTGCAATGTTGGCTTCATCCTGTGCAGTTCTCAGCATCCTCAAAGCTGCAATGAAATCTTTGGTCATTAAGGGTCTTGTCACGTGCCTCTTTGCATCTTGGTGCTTTGTAGATTCAGGCCCTTCCATCCTGTTTGCTGTCACTGAAATCAGCTGGAGTTTTGCCTTCGAATTTAATGGAAGCAAGGCTGAGACCTTTAATGCTTCACTCCTGACTTTCTCCCTCTGGACAGAATAGAGAACAATAGGAATTGACCTCAGTCAAGTGTAAGGAGGAATACTTCATGTTTTCAGCAGTCTGGTGCCGGAGAAGAGTGGAATATTACTGATGGCCAGCACTGAAGCTGCCTGAATCCTTGATATACATTCAGAAACTGAATCTGAACTGTATTTGATGTTTTTGGCAGAGAAAATCAGCTTTATCAGTATAGATACGATTCCTTCAGGTTCTGATGAAGTACTCAGTAGCATTTTTGTGCGAAGGGGAGAGAAAGAAGGAGCCCTGGTACCAGTGACATACTGAAAAAACCTCTCCCCACCACTGCTCTAATGGCTTTGAGTTCAGCTGCCAACCACTTGGTTGAGTGAACAAACCCAGTGTGCAATAATTAATTCCTCCTAATTTGATAATGATGCTAATGGTAAACACAGTTGCTGTTTGGTCTTGCACAGTGCACGGTGCTATGTTGGTTCTGGCTGCATTTGCCCATAGATAGGAATCAATGAAACGAGAGCAAATAACTCACGTTGTTTTAAGAGGAGAGGTTATATATATTGTGGAGTTTTGGCAGCAGAAGTGCACTAAACTCAGTGAACACAGGTTGAGAAGCAAGATTGCAGAGCCCAGAATGGCCAGGGGGTTGGGAGCAGAGAAGAGCACTTCCTCTGGGAGCACAGCAAGCCAAACACTGTCAGTGGGGAGAATATTCCTCCATAATCTGCTATTTCACACGAGTGCTTGTGCTTTCAGTCTTTCTTTGCTTATAAACAAAAACATTTTAGTTTTCCTTTTCCTAAAAAGTTTTTTTGGAAATATCTGGGGAGTAGGAGGAGAACTAAATTTTAAAGATTTTTCTACAATGTTCTTTAAAGTATTTGGAAAGCTAAATCAAGAAGTATTGATAGTTTAGCTTTGTCTTTATTTTTTTTCAAATACGAAATTATCTAACATTACATTATTAATTAAAAAAAATTCCCAAGAAGTACCTAGGTTGACCAGGGAAAAAATAAAACAGCAAAAAAGGAAGGGAGAGGGGATGTAGCTTTGCTGTTTTATAACGTAATTATATGTTAGCTTTGTTTAAACTGTTTTCTTTTTAAAAAATGGAAAAAAGTCTCGGTAAAGTTTTCTTAATTAAAATAAGTATTCCTGTGGGTAAATGGATAAGACAGAAGTTATTGGGGAATTTTCTTAATGTATTTTTTAGCCACTGCTAAGATCTTGCTCAAGAAACTAAAGTGGATGTCTGTAGTGCTCCTTATGGCATCGCTTATGCGATCCATCCCACTCAAGATGGTCCTGAGCTCCCTCCTAGCCCCACTGGCAGCTGCAGGATCCTGCATGAAGGAGGCTCCTGCCGGGGCAGACCTGTGTGCCACATCCCAGCCTGTTTTTGAGTAAACCCAAGTGACTCAGGCAACAAACATATGACGGCTCCCAAGCAGCCCTGTGAAGGCTTCCCATTTCATGCTAAATAGACACATGATTTACCACCTTCTTTTGCTGGCTGTATCCTGTGTATCGTGTAATTCAGTTAAGCAGCACTGACCTTACAGATTTCCAAACTCAAAATCCTGGATTCACAAAACTATTCCTATTCCAAATATTCATCAAATGCTGAAAATGCTCATTTTTCAGAGGAAAATGAATGATAAGGAAATAGAAGATCAGAACTGTAATTAGCAACTGTCACATGCTTAAGACTGATCTGTCAGGCCTTGATGAAGGTCTTTGGGTGTGTGAAAAGCAGCATGTTATCCTTAAAGCAGTACCCATGAAAGATAAGGATGCTGAACGTGCCAGATTCTGGCACAGGTCTCACAGAGCCACAGGCAAGCAGGGTGGACTTGACTCTGGGGGCTACCTCTGCACAACCACCCTGGTGATGTAGGTAGGTGGTTGACTAGATGATCTTTAAGGTTTCTTCTAACCTTGATGATTCTGTGGTTCTATGACCCAGTGGAGTCACAGGTACGTGCAGCAGGAGCAGGCTCAGCCCCTAACACAACAGAATAAAGCTCGATTACACACCCTTATTTAGTTGGATTTGAAGAAAGTTTACCCAGGCATGCATTTATAGCAATAGAAAGGCTCAGCATGCCTTATGATAAACCTCTGCCCAAAGCCCATTTCCATCTGCAATTGTTAACACAGCTAATTATTGTCCGTGGGTTAAAGGAATTGCCCGTTATTCTGGGCTCCACTTCGTGACTCAGCTCCTGAGAGCTATTTTCAGTGGCAAAGAGAAGCTGCCAGGATGGCATCCCCTTCTGTTTTCTTTGTGGAAAGAGGATGTAGCTTCACACGACAGGGGTTTTATCTATGGAACAAAGAAAGTGCGCTTGTGCTCGGCGAACTGTCTGAAGGGATTACACGGGCTGAAGCCATAATCGTATGCTCCGATATTGTTAGTGTATTATAAATGGCCCATTATTCATCCACATGAGGAAAGCCAGAGGAATGGAAAATTAAAATGTGAAACTAGTGAGCACAAAAAATGAGCAAGTGATTCATGCTGTGTGGAAAATGGGCCTCACTGGGCGTAGATCTGTAGTTCTGTACAATTTGGTACAACTGCAGGGGCTAATAATTTAGCTCATTAACAACAATATTTGCCTTTTTCTCAGTCCTGAAAAATGCATGGGTAAGAATGGCACATGCAGCCTGTGTGAGGCTTTGCTCACCAGATCTGTTCCCCAGGTGCCTCTCAGCTCTCTCTGACAGCAGAGGGATGTGCAAGTATTTTCTGCCCCCGCGAGCATAAGACGCCAGAGCAGATTTTGCCCAGCAGGTAAAAACAACAACATGACAACAGCAATTAACCAAAGCTGATCAGACTGCCTTGTGTTCCCTCCTCCTCTCATCTTTGGTTAAGCAGAGTTCAGAGGGTTCCTCATTCACTCCTATTTCTGAGCCCTTCTCATTGGAGGGGTGCAGTAAGAAACACAGCTATTGCCCCTTTGCCTCCTGCTGAGCTGCAGGTGGGAGCTGGAGGGACTGAGCACCTTGCATTGGGTGCTCAGCATTTCCAACACCACCCCCCAGAGACAGCCTTCTGCTAGCCTTGCTTTCAGCATTTTCAGCTATGAGACTAATTCTGGAAACACATCCATAATGCTGTGGCCTAGGTTTATTTTTTCCCCTGCTTTAGTCTATTTCTATAGTCCAGTTTGCAAAGGAATCACAGCAGAAAGGCTGCAGATTGTCTTTCCTGAGTATCCTCTCACTCCGTGCTGAAAAGACTCTCATCCCTCTGCTGAACAGCGAAATTTCAACAAGGAAAAGCAAATGAAACATGGTTTATATTCAGATATAAAATTATGACCCGTAGATAAATGGATTTTTTTTTTATCTGGGGAAAATAATTAATTTCCTCTCCTAGATTTTGAACTTTATTCCTGCCTTAAAGATCCTTCAGAGAGAGATGAACCATCTCCATTTTCAAACTGATCATGCACCACAGAAATCCAGAAGCCCTTGGAGTTAATGGGAAGACCCTAAGCAACAACCTGAAACTTTAAAGCTGGCAAAGGAATGAAGGAATGAAACATCCCAATTGTGCAATTAGTCAATTTTATTATCATATCATGTGTGGTCTCTGTGAAAATGTAGCCACATCTCACAAACTCTGAAACCATCAAAAAGATGTTGATTGTGCACACTCCATAATAAAGTTATTAGAAACCCATAGAAGGTTTCTAATGTGAGTCATGCTATCCAGGAAGAGATGAGACAGGGCAGTCAATTCACTTTTAAACAGCAGTGTGAGCTAGTGCAAAGTCAGCAAATCCAGAGGACCATGGATATGGCAGGCAAGTTTGAACAATGTTTGATTTACTGCCTCACAAATGCCTAAATCTCAACCAAGCTGCAAATCTAACTCCCTGCACTGATTTGGAGGAAGGAGGGAGAGTGCAGATGCCAGAAACAGCTTTAAAGATTTATTTGCACTCTGTAATGCCCACCTAACTTTGCAGTAAAGTTGGAGAGAGGAGGACCAAGGGCTGTGAGAGAGAGGAGCAAGGGCGTGGGTGAACTCGTCCTGGGTAACTACATGAAAGAGAAGCTTTAGTGATACTTTAAAAGACATCTTGGAAAAGAGATCAGTTTCAGGCACATTATTAATCTTTCATTTTCTTAGTTGACACTTTTTTAATCTAGAAGAGCTTTTGACTTTTAAGAACAAGTTATAACAGAGCAGCACTGTGGAACAGCCCTTGGGGTGCCTATGAACCAGAACAGGTTTGGGGATCAGCAGGGCAAGATCCAGTCATCATTCAGTGATTTGCAAAAAGGAAAAAGTAGTCTTGACAGCTGTTACCTAGAGCCTTACCAGCAAGATGGACCATTAATTTTAAGAAATAGTCACTTTATGAAGACCAGGCTGACCAGGCAATAGGCAGAGCAGGAGAGCAGTGCTAGAGCCAGGATGGTGAGACAGTTGGGTATATGCTCCTGATAAAGCCAATGTAAGACAGAAAGGAGGCTGAAGCAGCCCTTCCTTACCAACCACCACAAGATCTTCTTAGCTTCCTAACTTAGTTCAGTGGCCATGCTTTTTCTCACTTAAAACTTCTCTGTTTCTGGAAAGAATGTGCCCCTACAGGAAACACCCATCTCATGGTGCAGGAAGGGTTGGCAGCAGGTCAGCCCCTGCTTTGGAACAGTCTTGAAGATTACAGAGCTGGAGAGAGGAGACACTGGACAAAAACTGTGGCAGACATTACTCAAAACCTGCTGGATGGACTAGGCTCAGGTACAGGTTGGACCTAGTGAAAGCCTGGCACATCTTCACCTGGACTGAATGAGGAACATGGTGGAAACCTCCTGGAGCTCTTGGAAACAGATACCAGCCATGAAGAAGAAGATGGAATTTATTGTGCAGAGCAAGGAGGAAGGAGTCTTGGAGATGGATATGGTGGGACACAGTCCTATCAAGTGTCTAGCTAAGATTTGCCCCTTGTGCATTTTGTACCAGCCACAACTGCATTTCACAAATCCTCTAGCACATAAATTCATAGGGAAGAGCCTAGAGGAAGATTTTGAGTAGACGTAGAAATTGGATGGTAATATTTCTCTAGCCAAAATGTGTCCAGTGATGGCCAAACAACACAATTCCCATTGTAGGCTGCAAGTGCTCCCAGCAAAAGCTAAGACAGACCAGTGTACAGAGGAGCCACAGCTGGAGATTTCAAAACTGTTATTATTTCCCTGGGAAGCCTGGAAATCTCTGGCTGCTCAGTAAATCATTTTCAATTGTGAAAGATTTAAGCTTTTAAGTGGCATTTTGCCAGCAGAAAGACAGGAGGTGTACATCAAAAATATTGTCGTTAATTTTGACCCGCACTTGTTGACCCTGACCTGGTGGCAGATGGAACAGGTTCAATGTTTCATAACGCATAAATACTGCACTGCTACACACAGGACAGACACAAGACTTCCCATAGCATAATACAATGAAGGTCCAACCTTTCTTCTATACCGACCAACATCTAACAAGGCAACTAAAAGCTGATTTCAAATCCACTGCTCCTTCCTGGGTGTCCCACAGCCTTTGTATCATTTTGTCTTTAATTTCAATCAGTGCCATTCTCTATTTAATTTGAGAATAGGGATATTCCCCAGGCTTAGGCACATCCATGAATCTGCACATCTCATCAGTGATCACAAGCAATGAAGGACAAGAAGAGTTGGCAGAAATAAGGTAGCTACAGGCACCAAGACACACCTTCCCCCTAACCTGTAGGCTCAGCAATCTGTGCATGCTCTAAGTCTGGAGGGGTGTCAGACAGTGTTTACTGAGAGCCAGTGTGGGTAGATGCCTGGTTTAGGACTTCTCCATTATCCTTTGATGTATTCATACAAGACAGCAGCAAGAATTACTAGAAAATTGACACCCTCAAGAAAGGACAGACTTTTATTCTGAAAAAACTACTTAGATCCGATCCGCTGCTGTGTAATGTATGTGCCAGAGGGACAAAATATGGTGTAAAAGAAGATCTCAACAAGCTGAGATCCAGCTTACATATTTGGCCTGTCTAATCCAAGGATGAAAATAATTACACAAAATCAGGCTAAGCAATCCCGGAAGGATTTGAACATATGAAATATAGTCATTGCAAGAAGTAGAAGGAAGGGAGAGCTACTCCACTTTCAGTTCCCCTTGGCTTTCTTAGCCTCGTGTGTGAATTTGGCCCAGCAAACTGTCTGGCATTGGAGATGGTGATCATTCATTCCTTCTATTTGCACAAGAATGTGGGAAGGGCTTAGAAAAAGCTCCTCTTCTCCCATCTGGGAGCCTGGGTGGGTGCCAGTTAAGTTCAACGATTCATAACCATTTCAAGAAGCTCTTTGCCACTCTCTATTTTGCAGGCGCTTGTAAAGAAAACAAATGTACATGCTGCAGCAGCACATAGGTTGCTCTGTCAGGGCAGGGGGATCCTACTTGCCTCTGTTGTGACAGCAACACCAGGAAAAGGGAAATAAAAACAATTTATCAGTTTAGCACACATCCAGCAAGATTTTCAAACCCCAGCAGCTGGGGAATAGAGAGAGAAGAGATCTAACACACGGGTAGAAGCTCTTGATGTGGTATGTGCTCAGAGAAGCAAGAAACTGCATCTTCTTGAGGGCATCAGCCGCCTCTCCTCCTGCAGGAGCGACTGCAAGGCAGCATGAGGCAAGGCACCGCGGTTGAGCTGCAAAAGCGAGCTCCTACCTGGAAGCCGTGGGCAGGTCTCGGTCTCGGTGTCCCAGCTAACAGCTGTCCCCGCCGTGATGAATGAGGTGCTTTGGGTCATTCATGGGGCCAGGTTCCAGGGTGGGGCAGATGGGGCGGCTTCATCTCCAAACCCCGCCTCGCATGGTCTCCCCAAAGCCAACTCCCTTCGCCCATACTTCTGTGAGCCTTCATGAGCTTCTCCGTGTGTTGAGTGGCAAATTGCAGCCAGTCTGTCTTGCCTTTGAACACTCGCCAAGACTTTGTTTGCTTTCTCTTCTGTTTCAAACGTTCTTTGTGTCTTTCTGGCTCAGTTAATTAGCTACAATACTCAGCTTCTCCAGTTTTGAAGTGCCACCCAGATAATAGCTGATCAGATGTAAGGAAACTTTAAAGCCTAAGCTGTAACTATGCTAAAAAATGAAGGTGCTACTCTGCCTATGGCAGACTCATCCAGCTGATGGACATAACATCAGAGAAGACATGGTGGCTTGGGGTTAATGACCATAGTATGGTTCGTGCCCGGGTTTCTGCAGTGCCCTGCAGCCCAAACTACCACCATGTAGTCCTGGTGCTGCTCCCAGTCCTGGCACAGATCATTGATTTAAGGTAATTGTGAGGTTATTACCAGCAGCTGCAGTTGCAGGAGGGGTGGCTGGGACATAAAGAAAGGATGACACTGCAGACTCAGTGGCTGCAAGAGACCATCTCCAAGGGGTCCCCAGCAGCCAATAAGGGTGGGGAAAGCCTGAGGAAGAGGCACCTGGGGAATGGGAGGAACTGCTCTGAGGCCACTCAGGAGGAGAGTTGGGGAGACGGACAGAAAGGCTGTGCGTAGCCAAGATCAGCAAAAAACGTGGCCTCAGGTATTTGAAGCAGTTCTACCAGATGAACCCTCAGACCCTGTGTTGTAGAGGTTTGTCTGAGCTGGACTATGTTCACATCCCCATGAGGTTGCTTATCTTTACCTATCTCAAGGCAGTCTGTCCAGGGGTTAAAACGGCAGTTGTCAGCCATGTGGCAGGCTGTTGTAATCTATCTCTATTACATAACCCAGCAAATATTTTGCTAAAGTTCAGTTAAATTGCAGGATTGATGGTGGTGAGGAACAGATTCTCCTTTATTAATTTCCCCCTTTGGAAATCAGGATAATGACATGCAAATGGCAGCTTTTCCTCTGCTTGCCTAGTTCAGTGGCCAAGCAGAGGTACCGTACTCCTCCCTCACACCAGTCATGTTCTGCTTACTGAGGAAAGGGTTAATATTTCTCCTTTCCCTACTCACTCCTGCTGTGGCACAGGGCAGAGATCAGAGTGTAAGAGACAAGCATGGCACAAGTCAAACAAAGAAATGGAAACAGGGTAAGGAGGAGGTAATTTACCCTGAGACCGAATTAGGTGCAGCCCAACTATTCTTGTGCTCTTTGGCTAAGGCCACTCTGTATTAAGAGAGGATGTAAAGGGGAAGGGAGGGAGACAAGAAAAGTTGTATTATTTAGCTTCTCCTTGAGACTGTTTATAGGTTGCTTGACATAACTTCATGATCATTCATGGGAAACCTTTCCTAGGGTGTTTTCTTCCTCTTCCCTTTACTGCTACTGCTGCCTTTCTGGTGATGCAGGATATGCATGACTCTCCAAGCCTCATAATTTCTCTTGCTTCTCCTCATCTGTGTAGGGGCTGGAGCCCAACCCTGCTTCTCTCATCTCTTTGTAATACAAAGAACAGCTGTTGAAGGCTCAGAAATTGACTGTTGTGTCAGATCATCAATTGCTCTATTCTTCACAACAGCTTGAAATCCAGCTCATTCACACTTTGCTGCCAGGAACCTTTTTCATCTTTTTTCCATGCCTTCTGTTTTGATCCTTTTTGTTTTCCTAATCATTGTTTTAATCCTCATTTACTAAAGCTTTTGTGGTTCAGCTACCTCTTCCAGTTACACTGGTGTGAATCGAGAGTAAATCTGCTGGTGCAATTTGCATTATAAGATATGAGATGACTGTATGTTCCACCAGCTAGAGCCAAAACCAATGTCCCCATCATCAGCATCTTTCTCACTGTTGTTCCCAATATCAAAGAGAGACTGTAGTCTGGGAATGGTGATACTAATCATAAGACTTGGAGCTAAGTTGCATAATTTGCCTACTTCAACCTTCTCCAAAGGCTTTACAGCTATTAATTAAATATAGGAACTCAATAAATACAAGGGTATTAATTTTCAGGGTGAGGCACTAAGAAGGGAGCAATCTTCTCAAAGGCACATATCAAGGGTCAAATGTGGCTTTGTGGTGATCGATTTTATTAGTTCAGTCAGTGACAGTGTCAACAGAAGAGTCTTGTTCCTGTCCTACCAGAACATTGATCCCACTGGAAAAATTGGTGCCACAGAAGTGCTGACAGAGTTGTATCTAATTTGGGATTGATAGAAGAATCCTTTCTTGTTATTTCATTAAAAGGTAGTAGAGGAAACTTGTATATGAATGTCTGGAACAAACCACTCCACGTAGCTTTGGCTTCGCTGGGGGCTACCACATTTCCTTTTTCAGCCCATGACAGCAGGGTTCTCAGTCCCTCAGGAACCTGGGGTGAATCTACCCCTTTCATGCTACTGCTGAGTCTGAAAGGGATTTACTGATGTTGACCATTAGTCCAAGCTGAGCACTGCTTTGGTACTGCCAGACCTCAGAAACAAAAGTGTGGGGAACCTGATCTGTTTGGTATTCAACTTCATTCACAGCATCTCTCTGGAACAACATGTGATGCCACAGTAGCTCAAAGCATTTTGCTTCATGCTGTGTGACATGAACTTTAAAAAAATAGAGAGCAAGTCTGGAAAATTTCCAAGATTATGCAGTGCATCTGCCTTCTTTGCCCTTAGAGGAGCGTGAAGGTGATAGGGCTGTTTCCTCTTCTTTTGGTGCATAAGTGTGCACCATGCTCTCACACTGGGCTAATCCCAGTTCCATCCCAGCTGTGTGTTTTGCTAGAAAAAGTTTGTGTTTGGGTGCGATGGAAAGCCCTGTGGCAGTGAAGGACAGATGAAACAGTTTTGGGGTTTGTCTCTTATGTATTATATGAGCACAGCACTAAATGCAGGTAAAAGTGTGCATGCTATAATTTACAATTAGTTTACGAGCATAAATTTACTAATATTTCTTCCACAGTGATCTTAACAACTGGATAGATTTGTTTTCAACCTCTTCTGACAGAGAAACTCACACCGATAGAAAGCTAATGGTGCAATTGTACTAAAGAAAACCCTGCAAGCCCAGCCAGGACTAATTACTCTAACCTCAGACCTGGCTGCTCTCCGCATGGCGAGGCTCTGTGAGGCACATGGGCTAGCAGGGTTAGAAGAAGAACAAACTGATGGAGAAACAGGAATGAAAGGTTGTGCTTGTGCAACCCTTATGGTCCCGAGGATACTTCCACACAAACTGAAGAGGTTACGTCAGAAAGTTTTGGTACATAGATACTACTATTTGTTAGTAATATCTACTACTAGTAAGCACATAGGATTGAGCCTAGAAAAAGCCTCATCTTGCAGGCATTTTAAAACTCGTCTGTGTCTTGTAACTGAATAAAATTACATAACTGTTGACATAAAGACAGGGATGAATCTTTGAGAAATGGCTGTTTCTTTGGTGTTCAGTGGATTGGTGGCCTTCATTTCCTAGGATGAACAGGGCCTAGTATGGGCCGGCCAGGGTAAGGGAAGCTCCCTCGTGCAGAAAACAGCCTCCACGTGCCTTTTCTTTAACAGCAACACTGGCCTTAGGAGCTCCTCACTATCCCCTCTCCTGCACCTTCTCACTGTCATACCATCCCCAAAGGTTCACTCCAACTCAGACCAGGGTGAAAATAACCCTTCTACAATCTCACTGTCAACCAGAGACCCATGGGGATATCCCAGTGGTAAATAATGCAGCCCCGAGCATCCCACAGGTTCAGGTTACCCATGGTGGCTGTGCTAGGAGATGATATGGGAAAGATGTGCTGGGGACAGGGCTGTGATGGGGTGAGGGTGCACAGTGCTGTGCTCCCAGGACCTGTGAAGGCCATCTGCATGGGACACTGGCACTAGGTGACTGTGTGTGCTGTAAGCCTGGATCCAGGCTTATTTTGCAGCCGCTCCTCTGTTTGGACAAGCCCAGCCTGGCTGTTTGTTTGAGTGTTTGTCTTGGCATCAAGTCCCCACATCGAACTGGGTGTCATTTATCTCCAGCAGTGGCAGCCCTCACCAGAGTGAGTAGCAATAGCAGCTGCCCCAGAGGCCCTTGCTGGCAAGGGCTCTCCCTTGCCTTTGCTTTGCATTTCTCCACCTCTCACACAGCAACAAGGGCCCTGAGAAAGAGCTTGTTGCAGCCAGAGCGGCTTAGATAGAAACAGACAGTGCACGAACCACTGGGCAAATGCATCACCACTCCAAATTGCTCAGGGAGAAGGGCTCTACCAAACTAACTTGAGATCTCTATTAATTCTTCCTCCTCCTTGAAGTTTTGAAACAGAGCA
Organism: Aegotheles bennettii; assembly: GCA_013398125.1. NCBI lineage: Eukaryota > Metazoa > Chordata > Aves > Caprimulgiformes > Aegothelidae > Aegotheles > Aegotheles bennettii. Next base: position 51,551 of record VZRW01010440.1, read on the forward strand.
GTAAAGAAAAACCAACATTTTTCAGCTGGTTTTGGTTTGCTCCTAGGGCATGTCCATTCCTCTCATGAATCAGAAACTGTGGCAAACACAATGTGCTATGCCTCTAATGGGTACATACCATCCTCGCTTCTTGCAGTTAGATCGAGAACAGCAATGCACTTTATTGCACAGTGGATGGACAAAGGAAGCCTTGTTGCCCATGGGACTCTGTCACGCTGATGTTTCTTTTCCACTTGGTGCTTATATGTCACCAAAGGGCTGGTACGTACCCATTGGAAATAGAAGTGTGAAACTAATAACCAAAAATAAAAACTCTGGAGGGAAGAAGATGCCTCTGAAGGGAGGGAGAACAGAGAGAAGCCAGAGGGATGTGATTTACTGAGCCTGATTCACGGTGCTGGCAGGGAGCTCTCTGCCAGAGCCAGATGGATCAGATTCCCTTTCAGTTTGTGCTGGCACCACGGTTATTTTGGTGTCACCATGGGTAGAAGGAGAATAGTTGGTTGGGAAGCAATTACAGGACAGCGAGTTTGATGGCCCAGTGTATCTGCTAAAACTGAAATGGCTGGTGTAATTTTAACATTATAATCACCAAAAGAAGTAAAAGGAGGGAAAATTAAATGTGCTGATGTGTCAGGTCAGAGCCTCTCCTGAGAGTCGGGGGGAGTGTTCCTCACCCGAGCTGGGAGTCTGGCTCCTGCAGGTTTTGTTTATCTCTGTCTCATAATGGGGCTGGAATGGATGCTGTTGCAGCTTGTAGACAAACATCTTGAGAAAATATTTCTAAGAAAAAATGCAGCTCAGTTGTCATTTTGTTTTAGATCCTCAAAATTTGTGGGCAATACTCAGCAGCTCGCAAGACAGAATGAACACCCAGCCCTCGCCGTACCTTTGGCATTGCAGGTAAGAACAGAGGAGCAGAGGTGTTGCTGTCCTTCTTGCATTTTTTGGATGCCACAGCTTGCAGTCCCTGTCCTGCCCAGGGACTTTCACATCTCTGGCTGATCTCAGGAACCCATTTGTATGCTATTCTCACACAGTGCGAAGATGAACTTGGCACCTGAGAAACAGCAACATTGCAGTTCAATTGCCCATTCAGCAAGGTCCTAAAATACATGTTTTGCTTTGACCCTGTGCTCCAATCCAGTGGCAATCAGGAGGCCACACAAACTTGTTTAAGTGTCTCATGGAACTACATCTTTTAAGGAGTGCCATTAATTTCTGGAGATTTAGATCACACTCCAAACAAGATAAAAATTAGTTTTAGAAAACATTTGTATTAGAAAGGCCTTTGTATTTTGACATCTGGCCTATTGCCACACTTTGCTCATGCAGATGTTCTCTCCTACTCATTCTTCTGACTGAAAAATCGTTCATGAAAAACATTGTCTCGGTCTTCATCAACAACTGCAAAATGCTCCAGGCGCCCTCCAGATGCCAGACCTGAGTGCACGCTCATGCTTGCCTGGCTAATAAGGAAAACTGGCAAATTTTTGTTTATCTGTTTCTCACCTGTGTCATCATGACAGTCAGCTAAAACAAGGGCAGATGAATACAGTCAGTAGAGACAGCAGCTTACGAAACAAGCCTATTTTTAACAAGCCTTCCTTCCATGCTGTGGAGGAAACAAGGGATTTAATACGCACGTCTTGATGTGGGATTCATGGTGTGGTTTTCCCCACCCTTGTTCGGATGAGCTTGCCTCATCACCTTGCTGATATTCCTTCTCTCTTTCTCCTGTGCTTGGCAGGCTTTCTCAAGCACATATCACACGCCCTGGGCAGCCAGCCAGCCTACCTGTCTGTGAAAAACAGACCTGCTTTTCCCTGCCGCACCCTGACCTCTGAGGATGATAACCTGTTGTCAAGAAACATCAGCAATAACTGTTTGGAAAACAGATGCCTGTCAGGTTTCACATGCAACTGGCTTTCCCTACCGCATCCTTTCCCAACATGGATCTTGTTGGCTATGCCATGGCCCCACTCCTGCTCTGCACCTCCCGAGCCAGGTGCTGGGGTTCAACTGATGCTGTGGCATGACCCAGCATAGGAGATGTTGCCCTCAATCGTGACCCATCACATCATCCTTTCACACCACGAGAAAACTGGTACCGGAGAGATGACAAGCCATGTTCATGACATGGGAGAATATTGTTTCCTTAGCAAAAAATAAACCAAACCAAAATAAAAAGCTAAACCTTTTAGCTAATGAGTGGGGAAAACCTGGAGGGTGGTTATGTGGAGTGCTCTGCTAGCGTTATGGTTTTATTTGTTTCTATTAGATAGCACTTAGAAGTCCCAACAATGACTCCAATGTGTAAAATAGTAAGAGCCACAAAACTGACTTGTTTCCTAAATAAGTAAATCTGTGCAGGCAGACAAACATTAAGAAAATGATACTATTGAAAAAGTCACATTTATAAAAGAAAATATTTCCTCCAAAACTTTTATCAAGTATATTTTGAGTAAATCAAATTAAATTACTGTCTGCGTCTAGTCCTAAAATATTTGCCATAACCTTATACCAATTCAATTACTTAATCTAAACACCGGGTTACAAGCAGAGGGTGAGAAGTGACTTATTCCTGGAGTTGTCTCCTTGATTTCAACAAGGCAACTTAAGCAGTAATATGCTACTTTATATTACTGTGAGTCTGACAAGCAATTTCTGAGTTTCCATTGTTGTGGAAAATGTTATCCTAAAAATTTACAAATCAAAAGCAGAAATAATCAGGCCTATTTAAAGAAAAAAACTCTCCCCTTTTAGTCTATCAAAATATTTACAGACTGTGTTTTGTAGATTATAACTTTTTCTACCAGAATAAATACTGAGGAAATTTATTGCAGAATGTAGATAAACATAGATATTGTGTATTTTAGGGAAAAAAAAGTTACTGTAGAAATTTCAGATTCTTGACATTTTTGGAGACACAACCTTAAGACTACTGGTTGCTTATTTTAAAGCAGGCTAATCTGTGCATAAACTAAAGAGCAGATTTGTAATTTATTGATGTGGTTCTGCCAGCTAAGAACTGGTTTTTATTACTTTTTTGACTCATTCCTCCAATATCACTGTTATATTTCAGCAGTAATTTATATTAAAAAATGTATATGGTCCGCTTTAAAAAAGAGGTTAAATTGCTGCTTTCCTTCTACTCTGCAGTAGGGAAACACAGGAAAAAAAAGCCCTTCTTCCATCGTGCTGTATTGTTCAGCCAACAGATTGAATACAGAGCACAGGACACATCAAATTTGCAAACATACATGACACAGAGCAGCTTTCAGCTATTGTAAATGCCAGGTAGATTGTATCATGCACTGTATCCTGCTCGTCCCTTCCTCATTGCTATGAGAAATGAAGGGCAAACGTGTGAATTAAGGCATGCAACCCGAAACAGTTAATTTATACACAACCGAATTGAATTTGTATACAAAGTCAACGGCTTCCTTAAGCTTAGCTTCAACATAATGCAGGCACCGAGGAAAGTTTAGAGGAGGCTTTTATAAACTGTTTTTCCTTATCTGATTCATGCAGCATCAGAGAAAGCCACACCCTAGAAGCTGCAGGGTTTGCCTCGAAGGTTGATTCGCAGCTAGCAGAGCACAGAAAAGCAGAAGCAGAATACAGAAAAGTATAGAAAATATAAGCCCACCACTGGCTGGAGATCCTGGCCAGTTAGGAAGAACTAGATGAAAGCAGTCACACATCTTGGTAGATTATGGTGGTGCAGCAATAACAAGAGAGGAAAACTTTGTCTTTTCAGAGGATCCCAGTGCAGACTCAGTCCCAATCCAGAGGAGGAGATGCAGACTTTGTGATTCTGTGCTGCAGAAAAAGTGCAGCTAGACTGAAACTAAATGCTGACACACTCCTTAGCCTCTCAGTGAATTTACATCCTTGGATGCCAACTACAGTATTCTGGGCTGCCCTGCATTGCATTATGCCTGGCTGATCACTGCTTGCAGATCTGGAGCTTCAGGTCATTGCAGAGAGAGAAAAGGAGTGATGTGGATGTTCCCAGCAGAGCCTGAAGACACTTAGGGAGATTGATGAGGGATACCCGGGCTGCCTGGCTGCCCGATTGGCTGCTGCGCTCCCCGAGCTCCAGTTGAGAGGGCAAACTGACACGGAGCACGCAGCAGCATCCCAGTGATGGAGAGAGCCAGGAGAGCCCCAGGAGAAGGGGACTGAGAAATGGCAAGGCAGGTTTCTAAATGCTTCCCTGGGAGAACACAGGGAGGCATGCAAGAAGGGGAAGCAGACCTCAGGATTTTCTCTTCCCTGTGGGGCAGAGCCTGATACAAAACCCACCTAGAGCAAGAAGAAGTGGTCCCACTCATCTGGCAATGCTCAAAAAGCACATACTTAAACCCTGGTCACCCAGTAAAGGAGAGGGCTCAGGACACATCCTGGGAATGAAATTCAATTCGTGACCAGGATCAAGGATTAAATAGAGTAAGATATAAATTATACATAGATCTTCAGTGTTGTACTCATGCTAATGCTCAGACATTTATGCAATGCACAACAGACAAAAAAAATCCTGAAGCCCCTCTATGCCTTTCACTAGTAATTTTTACAAAACATGAAAATTGTGCTTCCCATTCCCCATGCAACCAGCCTGAGACAAAAAACAGTTGCTATTCAATAATGCACACTAGACCCAATCCAGTGCCCACTGAAATCAATGGGGCAAGTTTCCCTGATCCTAGCGGGAGCTGAGGAGAAAACAAGAGCAACCGGTGTGAGTCAGGAGGTGAGTGCTGCTAAAGGCAGGGAATTTGCCCATGCTGTCCCCCCTGTTTTCTGATTGTTGGTGGTGCAGTGATATTGGTAAGGAGCAAAGGGTAGGAAGGGACTTCAAGGCTTCATGCTAGAGTTGGCTTCCTTGGCATTGGTGGAAAGGAAGGCAATATGTGTGACTATACTCATTCTGGCACGCAGCTTAGATCATTCCTAGCCCCTACATCGTCTTAATGAGCATAACCCCAATGACACCAGATGGGTGGGCACAGACAGGACTGTGGGGATTTGGTGCCTCAAAGAGCACAGAAGAACTGACTCCCACCAGAAGTAGGGTCTGTGAACTTCCGAGGGTAAGGTTCAACTCCCATGGCTTCAGATGTCTACATAATAGAAGCTTACACTTTTTGTCCCATTGTAGACAAAGTCATCCAACCATATGTGGCTGTTAAAAGACTGTGCTCTTGACTTCACTCTCTGTATGGACCACACAACCTACAGTTTTGACTCCATGACCCCTCGAGTCCTTGAACTACCCTAGGAGCCCAGATACCAAGCTTCCGTGTAGACACATACACTTGGGTTACTTATAGTCAGGTGAGAGGAATGCTACCACAGGTGTCTGTGAGACAGCTGGAGATGCCTGTGATGATCTACTGCAGAGGATCAAGAGATGAGACTGAAGTTTGTGTTAAATACACCAGCCCATATTAACCAACTGTCCCAGTGCTGAGCCAGTGCCTGCAACAGGCACAGCCTCCACTTTAGGATGGCAGTGTAAGGTCACAACTGCTCTGCTTGTGTTAGTCCCTTACACCCACCTGGACCTCATCAGGGTTTGAAAAGAGGATATTCACCATCTCAGCATGGTCTACTGAGGCACTACTTGGGTAGGAGCAGTAGCAGCAGTTGATAAGCATTTTGCTAGAGTATTACATTCCTAAAATTTATATTCTGCTACCTATGCCTGATGGCATAAACCCCTGAACATCAGAGCCAGTCCAAGGCCCTCCAGCTTGCCGCTGCTCAAATATGGAGAAGGCAAATCAGAAGATGGAGAGGTGAGTCAGGGATTCTCCGTGTGCACAGGATGTGGTTTCTGCCTATTTGCAGAACCAGCTGATCAGGAGAGCGGTGTGGCATCTGACAAGCAGATTATTCTTAGTGCAGCAGAGGAATAAAAACCCGTGTGTAGTTTCCTGCTGTTGACAGTCCTTTAAAAATTATGCTTCTGAACATAGTAAATTATTTAGTGAAGATGACAACAGTTCAAGTAAAAATGCAGATGCAAGCACTTGCACACATACATGCAGGAGAACAGCTCAGCTGGAAGATTTCCTTTATTTACACATTTCAGCCATGTGTTTGCACCAATAAAGCCAAAATACTTCTTGTAGCAGATCTTTTTCTTTGGTTAGCCTTGTTTTTGCTTCTGATATTGGTAGTGAATTCTTGTATGATGCAGAAAGTGCACAGGATAGGGAACACACCAATGTGTCACCATCTGGCATGGGAAGCAGCAGGGTGGGACCTGGAAGAGAACCATATAGTTGGGGACTAGTTTCAAATGAGGTTTTGGAGCTTGAAGCATGACATGCAGAAATTCGCCCATCACTGTGGTGCCAAGCACCCCAGCTCTCTGCTTGGGCTGCTGTCTAATGATGAACACAGAAACACCCTGGAGGTACCTCATTTCTGTTGCCCAAGATCTGCTCCCACATATGCCCACAGCTGTCCTGCAAGAGAAGTTCAATCTACCTGGACTCCTGAGCCTGCTGAGCTGCTTGATCTCCAGAGATGTTTGGTTAGGTGTCCTTGGAGCATGTTTTATCCACACAAGCAGGTTTGAGTTTCTCCACCTGCAGTGATTTAGGGTGGTACACACTTTTATCCTCAAGCTCCAGTCCATGGAGTACCCTCCTGGCAGACTGATGGTCTGGGTTCAGTTGTCAGTCTGTTTTGTGAGGTTGAGGGCTTGGATCCACATCTTTCTTATCTCAGAAGAACCAGAGACGTGAATAAAGGGCACCATTGGGTCTGGATAGGCCATTATGAAAGCTCTGTGCCTTTTGCTTGCTGAACGCTTTCCATCAGTCTTCCTGAATGCAGATGAAGGGGAAGTGACAGTCCCTTCACTAGGGAAATGGTGAGAAATGAGTAGGTCCTTGCCTTTGGATGAGTTGTCACCACAGTGGCAGTGGCTGCTGAAATGTGGGGTTGGCTGCAACACCGATGGAAGGGAGCAAGGTTTGGAATAGGCACAGCATGCACGCAGCTGCAGTTAGTGGACTCCAGCATGGTCACTTTGCATATGCCGGCTACGTGGATCTGAGCTGCTGGGTTATGGTAGCTGCACAACCACACAGAGAGACCTGCTGGCCACTCTCCACAGGGCCAAATCTCCGCCTGTCCTCCCTAGGCTCTTCCCAGCCTTCCTGCTGGTCTCTCCGAGTATTTTCAGCCTGTGAATAGAGCTAACACTACAGTTTCTGAGCATGCCCTTTCTCGGTAAAATCCAAGTGTTTCATCCCCTGAAAACATCCTCTCTCCACTGCTCATTACGTTTAGTCAGGTGGAGATGCCCTCAGGGCTGGCAGCTGGGTCTGATGGCTCAGGGCAAGCGTGTCACGGAAATATCGACAGATGACAGAAGAATAGGGAAAAGCAATTGCAATGTGGTAGCACCCCCTCGGGAGCCGTGAACAAGAATAAGATAAAATGGACAATACCAGACCTTTCTCATGACATTTCATACCCCAGAAGAGCTGAGACAGAGGGAGAGCAGACCCTGGTGCAAGTGCCCCAGTGGGTTGTGGTTTGGGAAAACTGTTTGTCCAGGGGCCTTTTTCCATCAGCTGTGTAGCCATGCTGCTCTGTGTCCATCCCTTTGCTGCTTGACATGACTTCAGTCCACTAGCCCAGGCTGAGTTGGCCATGGTGTGTCAGAGCTGCAAGGCCTGACCAGGCCACCAGCTAAGCTATGTCCCAGAGTGAGACCACATCATTATGTAGCAGGAGGTTGGTGGTGTGATGTTCCCCACTGAGTCTAAAAGGCCCAAGAATGAGGTATGGGAGGGTATACGTTCACATGACTAAAGAGGGGAACAACTGAAGTGTCTTTAGCTTTCTAAGAGCACAGTTGAAGTTAATTTTTTAATATCTTGTTACGGTGCCTGGAAAGAGAAATGCACCTCTGAGGGAAGATTCCTCCCCCATCTCCAGCCCCGAGTGTTGAAGACACACACACCTCTCCACTACTGCACAGGAAGCCTGGAGGATGGGTTCAGTCCAGTTTCTCCATTTCCTTGTGTGTGCATGGGTGCATAGTGCCCATCTAGCCGCCTTAGGGTCCCTAGACATCTGCATGGAGCTGACAGATCCAACACGGGACCTGGAAGAAACCTGTCCCCTTCCAGAGAGGCCAGCCAAAGCATGGCAGGATGCCCTGGTCATCTCAGAGAGCATCACTTGACTACGTGAGGCAACTGAATGTAGCTAAGGAGGTCTCACTTTTATGTTGTTAAAGCCGTGTCAGCGTAACTGTTCTGGATCCTGACATTTTGAATAATGGGAAGACTGGAATTGTTCTGAGCTGCATATATATTTTTCTACATTCATTCCTGCTTCTTCTCTTTGATTTCTTCTTACCCTTGCAGTTCAACTTTTCCACACACTGAAGCACCTGTGAAGGCAGCTCCTCAAGGGACATTTTGTTCCTGTTCTCTCTGTATGTGCTTCCTGCATAGCAACAGTCATTGGGCTTCTTGGTACAAACTTCCTTCTCTGGACACGTGATCTAGCTAGTTTCATGGGTAAGGCTTTTCCAGTGGGATTTATGGCTCTGGCCTGGCACACCACATTCCCTCTGCATTGTTGGAGGAGGGCAACCTGTGCAGGAGCACAATGGCAGGGCAAGAGCAGGGCACAGACCGGCCATGGCTGGTGTTGGCTGCGGCACCTCTGATCTCCTCCCCCAGCCGGTCAATTTGCACAATAACACCATAGTCTTGCCAAAAATGTAAATGCTACCAGAGAGATCAGCTGGAAATCTACTTCCTAGAGGTATCCTGAGCAATTTCTCCAAGTGTCAGCTGGGTGAGCCCTCACCACATCTCCACACACCAATGTGCTCAGATGACTTTGCCGTAGGTCAGCAGTGGTATGTAAGGGAGGAAGAATTCCAGCTGTCTTCTTGCTTTACAGCTTTCATACCATGGAAAGGTTAATGGGGCCGAATGCCTTCTTGATCCTCAAATGCATGGGCAAAACACAGGCAACATAGATGGTGCCTTTGAAACTTAGAGCTGGAGGAAGGCTGATCGGCCACTGGCATCTGTTCTCAGCGGGGCCGGCTGCGTGGGACTTGCAGTGTCTTCTCTAGCCCTCCAGCTGCTCTGCAATGATACATTTCTGAAGTGGGAGAAGCTCCCTCGTTCCCATGGGCACGGATGTCACTGTCACTCTGTGTTTTAACTTCCCAGGTTGCACAACTATCTCCCAGCCTCGATTCCTACATTCCTCTCCGAATTTGCACTCCAGCAGCCAACTTAATATCCTTACTCCTCTCTCCTTCCCTGCTTCCTCACCCTCAAAGTGGGGATTTCTCTGTTCTTTACCATAGATCCTCAGTTGCTGATTACTGGTCAGATGGTGCTGCCACTGCATGGGCAAATACGGAAAATGGGTGGCTGGAAATTTTTCCATTGAAGTCTACTGAGGCCAGCGGGAAGCTGCGTTGTCCTGAGAAACATGTTCACACTGTCATGTCCTACAGAAGGCCCAGCTAGTCCCTCCCCAGCCTCCCCCTCCCCTTCAATAGCCTGAAGTGTGCCCATTCTCATTTGCTAGATGTCTTCTGCTTAGGTATATGCTCCAGCCAGTTCAGCTGAGATCCTGCAAAATCCTGCAACTTCTCCTGAATTACCTACTGTCTTATATTTATATCTGCCTCCGTGATTTTTTTCTAGGATGTTTTCCTTAACTTTCTAGATGACCAGGTGTTTTAGTCTATGTGGCCTGGACAAATTCCAGTGACTTCTCCCACCTGATTTTCGTGACTGGGGGTCTGCTGAGTTATACAATCTCCTTCGCTGGCAACATCCAGCCAGTCACTTCCCCAAGGTAAAAAACTGCTTAGGGAACTGCTCTCATCTCCAATACACAAACTTTTTCTGGCACAAAAGCAACATGAAACTAAGACAACAAAGTTCACTGGAGCCAAACGGGTGTCATTCATTTCTGCCACGTCTTGCTGCTTTAAGCAAGAACAGTCGGAGAGCTCAGAAGCAAGTTTAGAAGTTGCTGAAACTGTTCCTACAGGCAAGCAAAGCCAATAGTTGTGTGTGTAAAAAAATAGATACGAAACATCAAAATATTTTGCCTGAAATAAAAAAAGACCTTCTGAACTTCCCCCTTCCTGGCCCATCCATCCTTTTTAAATATGTCTGTGATGTGATCAGCTGCTGGAGCTGTGCACATGCAGCATCCAAAGCGAAGGTGGGAGACATCCCATGGTTTCTGCTGCAGCCCCTCTGATGTCGAAGGAGCCCAGGTGCATTGGCCTTTATCCTGCACAGTCCAGATGCATGGAAAAAATGGCTCTTTTCTAAGAAAATTTGGGCCAGCTGTTTACACTGCTGTTTTCTCTCTAGCTTGAGATCTTTTCCAGGCCTCAGTTACTTGGGGCCACACCACTTTGCTGGACTGAGTAAAGACCCCAGAATACAATCCTGATTTTCAAGGACTTAGTTATTTTGCTGTTTTGGGTTTTTTTTCTATGTCTGTATTTGGTGCATGTGTGTGAGTATGTATTGGTACATCCATGGGGCACAGGAGGAAGAAGATATGTAGTGTTCAGTGATTCTCTGTAGGGTCCTGTTCTGATGTCCTGACTCAGCCATTCCTTAGGCCAAGCTCCATGTAGCAGCAGTTCAAAGCCATTTAGGTACTGGACCTCTCAATATAGTTCAGCATCTGACTCAGGCTGACTGAAGGCTGGGTTACAAAGAGGTACTCTGAGTTTGAAAAAATGTCCAATTGTTAGTTTTCTGTAGCTCTGTTTCCCAATCTTCTCTTCCAAGCTGGAGAGAAAATATCAGTGCAGAAAGACCTCTTCTTCCACAGTGGTCAGATCAGTGCTCCTCCATCAACTAACCAAAAAAGTAATGACCTATCAGCCATCTGGGTGATACGCATTACCTAGGTAGACATAGAGTTAGGACTGTGGTAGGACTTAGATGCTGCATGGTTGAGTATTTCAGGGCTTTATCTCATGTGTTTCCGTATCCAGCTCTGATTTGAGTCTTGTGCAGAGCCTGGGAGAGCTGGGCGTGTACAAGTGGGATTCATCAAAGCCAACAAGGAGCAATCACCTAAGTTAGCCTGTAGGCAAGGAGAGTAGCAAAGACCTGCAAATAGTTATACACACTTCACTCTGAGCTGTAGAGGTACCTGCTCACACTTTGGATTTGTAACCATGGAGTCTTTCCTGGAGATCATATCCAAGCCACCCTTTTGTCTCAAAACACAGCTGGGGCCATGCCCATCTCCCTTTGCATATAATAGGTCAGTGTTTGGAGGACCTTTATGGTAGGTGAGAAGTCAAAGAGCAATTCCCTCCATTTCCTGGGGAAGGGCATCTGAAAGTCACCTCTCTCCGTACAAGAACGTTTTGTGGGCATTTGCTACTCCACAGAGAACTGCTGCAGTAGAGAAGAGGCACTGTGCTGTACATGAGAACATCCCTCGGGCCAGCGAGGAAAGTGTTTGAACTGGGCTCTTGCATGCCTGGGAAAACGCTTTGTCTGCTGGGCACCTCTTCTTTCCATGTGTTGCCAGAGGCCCTGCTCCAGAGCTTGTAGGCTTGAAGAATGCCTGATTTGTAAAGCTTATCCATGACTCATCTCTGCAAAGTAATCTCCCACATCAGAAAGGCCTTTTAACCCCAGGGTCTCCCCAGTACTGAAATTCATCCAGTCCATCTTTGCTAATAGGTCTCTCTGTTTACTGCAAGCTTATTTGGCACTTGTGTAATGCTTGAAACTCCATAGCCTTCATTGCATCTGCTCTCTCTGTCTCTCAGCTTCATCCATGCCAAGATCCCTCATTTCCCAAGGTGGGCTTTGTAAAGAAAAAACTTTTGTTTTTATAGACATGAGTTTATAATGAGTGGATCAGCATCTTCCTGGCCATGTCCCTTCCCCATCAGTCAGATTCCCAAAGCGACCACTCAGGTGATGACAATGAATTAAGGCCCTCTTGGGTGTTAGCTGATTGCCACACCCTTGTGCTGTGTCCCTGCATGAACAGTTCCTGCAGCCATGGTAATTCCTCAGTGACCAGGCAGAGAAGGCTGATGGGTCTGTTTTGCTGTGTGTACTTCTTGCTCAGCCTGTGCCTGTCAGGTGGCAAGAAGCACCTCGTAAGCCAGAGGGAAAGTGCACTAATGAATGTAAAGCTGGTGAAAGTTAGCATTTGAGTCAATCAGAAGCCATCCTCTGTGGCTGAGGGTTATAGAAATATCTACAACATCTCAAGTAAATCTCTGTTACAGCTTAAGCCAGTGGCTTCCAGAGCAAGTGGTAATGTGGGATAAAACTGTCTAATAGTTAAGATATTGGGAAGAAGATTAATTCCTGCTCAGGACTCTTCTGCTAAGGTGAAAAGGGGTCTCAGCATTAGACCCTCAACAGATAGAGACCTGGAGCCAGTCCTTCCCACTGGGGATCACCGAACACACAACAACATCCCAGCAGCTGTGTCCCTCCGTGATGCCATGGGGGTGGCTCATGATGATGATACCAAATCCCCACCAGTGGCCAGACTGGGATGGGAACCCCGGCAGGGGTGGGAGTGGCAGAGGGGTAGGGGGCTGCTCTGCCCCACATCCAGCTCTGGGATGCTGCTACCTCTGTGGCAGTCTCCAGCTCGTACACATTGCTCACCCAGCGAGACCCAACGTGTGACACAGGTCAGGAGCTGCTCACAATTCCCACACTTTGCCTCTGTCTCTGCAAGGGAGGTCTCTCAGATCTCCAATGATGCTGCTTCACAAACAAAAGCATTTGCTCAGTTCCTTTATCATTTCCCGAGTGGGTGCATTCATCTCCATCCTACTTGTGGCTGACAGCCAATGCCTGGATCTGTGCAGGAAATCTGCCTTGAACAACACGTGAGTGCTGCCAGGAAATGCACTGCTGGTCCCCATAGGCATCAGCAGAGAACATTAGAATTACTTATCCTCCGGAGACTGAGTTGTGCATGGTGTTCTTCAACAACAACCTGAGGATTTTCATGCTGCACGGTAGCTCTGCCTGGGGAAAGAGGAGGGACAGTGCCCAGGGCTGTTACTGGACCCAGACAGCAGAGAGGCGCTGCAGGAACATTTTGGTGTTGCAACCTCCATAGCATCCAACTGTGTGAGGTTCTTTACTGAGAGGGTGGTTGGACACTGGAATGGGCTGCCCAGGGAGGTGGTGGAGTCACCGTCCCTGGGGGTGTTCAAAACACGGGTTGATGAGGCACTTGAGGCCATGGTCTAATGGTCCAATGGTTAGGAATATGATGGGATAAAGGTTGGACTTGATGACCCGGGAGGTCCCTTCCAACCATAATGATTCTATGATTCTATGAGATTGTTGGGCAGTGGGGAGAGCCGTGTCTCACACGGGATCAAATATTCAGAGCACAGCATGTGCTCGGCTTCCCGGAGGCCGGGGTCTGGTTCGCAGCGAGCATGGCGGCTGCTCCCTGTGTGCAAGGGATTTCACCTTTCTGCTCACTTCTTCTGTAGACCAGCCTCTGGTTGGCTCTGGGGCTGATGACTGCTGATCTCTGCGTGGGGCTGCCACATCTTGTGTGCTCGCAAAACCCTTCTCAACCAGGGGCTTTCCCAGGGATGAGGGGAGAGCGTTTTTCACAGAATCACTTGAGTTGAAAGGGACCTTAAAGGTCATTCTTCCTGCTTAAAAGCACAGCAGACTAATCCTGAAGCCCTGAAGGAGGTTTCATGCAACCCTTACTGTGCTCTTGCACCTCTCTCTGTCAGAGAGCTGTGTCCCTCCAAGCCCAGGCATCTGTTCTTCCACAAGGATGGGAACTGGCTGAGGCCATGGGATTTTTGCCCCTCTTTACTCATGGAGTAGAGGAGAGAGAGCAAGGTCGGAGGAGGGAGAGGCACAGAAAATGTGATCCTGCTGCCTGCTGGGGTTTCAACCTGGTCCCCAGTAAGGCAGGAGCCTTCCAGCAGGGCTGCTGCTATGCAGTTGTTTCATACATGCCATACGTCTGCAAAGGGGAAGTGTGAGAGTGACTCAGCTGCTGCCACAGGGATTTATGGCTTCAGCCAGGCACACGGGGAGGGACAGCCGTGCTGCCAGCACACATGGACACACCATCAGCTGCAGTCGCTGCCCATCGCCTGCAGTAAAGATTTGGGACTGGTTCCCACACTGCTGGTAAGAGGAGCCATGGCAAAGTACAGCACCAGCTCCAGCTGCAATCCAGCATGAGATGGCTTTTCTCCTCCTTGGTTGGCCTGACACTCTGGGGTGGGCTGTGTTGTTTTCCAGGGAATAGGGACAAAATCTATGATGCTATTGTACGGATCTCTGTAGCAAAACACTGTGCTTGTGAGCAAAAAGATGATTCCAAACACAAAAGTAGTCACATAACTGAAATATGTATACAACTGGAGGAGGGATAAGCTGTTGAGAAGAGGGAAGGTAATTCCTGTACTTTCAGAGATAACGGGACTCCCTAAGAAATAGCCCCCTCCTTCTCTATGGAAAGTGAGGGCATCTCTGCCCCATGCTCAGCACAGCACTGCACCTTCTGGGCCTTCAAGCAGAGACTATAACTGTGTGCTCAAACAGAGTCCCCTCCAGCAGCCAGCAAGGGTCTGCTGGCCACCTGGCCTCTGCCCTTCTCCCAGTTTCCACCTGCAATGGCCCATTAAACACATTGGTTTCCTTATGCTGGCTGTCAGTGGCAAACTTTGCCACAGGGGTATTGCCATCCAGTGCAGTTTTCATACCTGAAAATTTATCCCTCTATGAGAGCATCATCCTTTTCAGGACTGCGAGGAGACACCTACACCCAGCTGGGATCCACCAGCTTGGACCCTCTCCTGAGGGCAGGTGTAGACACATCACCTTTCACAGAGGTCACAGGCACTGCTTCTTTTCTTTCCAAATCAGTTCCTGTTCCTCCTTTCCAGTGATTACACACAGGCTGGATCTTTGGTCCAAGAAGTGGGGGACCCAGGGCTGCTGAGTGAGGGGATTCAAATCCATGCTTGCTGTCCAGTTAGTCCAGTGGAGGCTGGAGGGACTTCCCATCACTCTTGCTTAAAATGAGTCTGCTGTGCAGCAAGGAACTCAGACTCTGATCAGATAGAGAGGGCACTGCTGCAAATCTGACTGTGACTTAGTGGTCAGGGTATGCAGGTGGCTGCCAAACATCGTTGTGCATTTTGCATTAAATATTTAGCAGATAAAATAAGGAAATGGTTTTCTGGAGCAGAGTGCCCCTTCTTCTAGGTGAGTGGCTTGACTGCTAAACCACCAAAGTCATCATTTTTCCCCTGCTGCAGATGCACTGAGGTTTTTTGCCTTCTACAATTGGAAGGAAAAACTGAAAATTGAAAGTGGTCTGTCGGAAGCAACTTGCAAAATATTTCACTGGGCAATATCAGAATAACTTTATCATAACACTGCTTTTCACTGAGGTTACAGGATTTTTGTCCTGGCTTCAGCTTTCAGGCTCTTGAGTTATTTTATGGTCTAAGACAAAGGGAATTAAATGCTCTTTTTTCTAAGCTGCTCCACCCCTGTGGAAAATGAAGGTGATAATGTCACAGAATCACAGAATAGCTTGAGTTGGAAAGGACCTTAAAGGTCATCTAGTCCAAGTCCCCTGCCATGGGTAGGGACCTCTTCCACTAGACCAGGTTGCTCAGGGCCCCATCTAACCTGGCCTTGAATATCTCCAGGGATGTGGAATCCACCATCTCTCTGGGCAACCTGTGCCAGTGTTTCACCACCCTCATGGTGAAAAACTTCTTCCTTACATCCAACCTAAATCTATCCTCCTTCGGTTTAAAACCATTACCCCTTGTCCTATCACAACAGGCCCTGCTAAAAACCCTGTCCCCATCCTTCTTATAGGCCCCCTTTAGGTATTGAAAAGCAGTAATGAGGTCTCCTCGGAGCCTTCTCCAGGCTGAACAACCCCAACTCTCTCAGCCTTTCCTTGTAGGACAGCTGTTCCAGGCCTCTGATCATTTTTGTGGCCCTTCTCTGGACTCATTCCAACAGGTCTATGTCCTTCCTGTGCTGAGGGCTCCAGAGCTGGATGCAGTACTCCAGCAGGGGATATATGCTGGTTTCCACTCTGCTTACCTACGTGGTTTTGTTGCGAATTCTGAGCAGCCAAAGGCACAGAGATCCCATGGCTCAATGTGAGAAATGGGTACATCCAACTGCAGCCCAGGGAAATATTTAACAGCAAGTGTTAACTTGCAACCCAAAGGGGTTGCTGAGAGAGGCTGCAGAGGCTTCTCTGCTGCTTTAAGCCCTTTATGCTGCTTCATTTAATGAAGATTGTTATCTATAAGAAGCCTAAAGTTTGCCTGACATTTATCATAGAGTAAGGGTCAGCACATGGGTGTGAAGACACAGAACAGAGGGCACAGGGCTGGGGATGACTTACGGAGCAAGAAGGTGGAGAAGAGGAGGGACCGTAGGGATGAAGCCATGGTTCAGGGATGGAAGTGTACAGCCAACAGGCGGGGTCAGGACAGGCTGTTTAGAGGGAACACTGCACTGGAAAATCACATACTTTGATTTTATCTTTTAAAGAAAAATACAGTATCCTCTGTGTAAGTCCATGCTGGGACACCCTGTCCGACCCTTCTCTGAACCTGGGCGTGTGACCAGCCATTATCTGGGACCTTGCAGAAGTCTGTCTTTGATATTGTTTGCAGCACACATTCCTACTAGAGGAAGAATATTTGTGTCAGGAGCAAGGGTGAGGGACAAAGCCCCATAGAGGGTGAGGCACGGCTGGGGTAAGGGCAGGACCATGGCTGCCCAGCTCCCGCACCCCAGGGCCACTCATGCAGCACGAATGCACCTTCTCAGGCAACACCCCAGTGCTGGCTGTTCTGTCTGTGATTAATTCTGCATGGTTACCTTGACATGATGTAACCCCCATCCTTATGACTCAGCATGCCAAATATAAGCACCAAATGACTACAGAGTCATCTGATTTACAGGAGGCTCACTTATAACAGCTCATTACCGAGCCAGCAAAGTATCTGTGAGCCAGCCAGTGGAGGGCAGATTGGAGAGCTCACGAATGCAGATTTTGGGAAGACTTTCCTAGCAAGGCCTGTGAAAACATCCACTTACAGCTGATAAGCAAAACCATCCTGCCTTACTTTTTGCTTTTCCCTTTGCACTTCAGTTTCCATCCCTGAGCCAAATGTCTCACAAAGCCAAGCTGCACCAACCAAAACCACCTAAGGAATGGTGAAGCTGCTTAAAACCAAGTCAAAAAGAAATGTGGCTGAGAGCTAGGCACTGGAAATAAGATTTTCCACCACCATGTGAAAGCAAAGAAAGCTCCCAGGGCCTATGGCTCTGCCAGTGGCAAAATTTGTACCCAGTGTCTGCATCTCTGCTAGCGTGTCCCTTTGTAAGTCAGCCAGTGGTCAGAAGCTCCTATTGGGTGTAAAGCATATTGTTCACACACAAGCTCTCCATATGTGTTTTATTACATAAGGAGTTCCAGACTCCCTAAGTTTTTCTTGAACAACCCTACTGTGTTTTACAGCTCAGGGTATTGTCAGTGTCTTGGGTGGGTAGTTCAGGCTAAGATGTTTTCTGAATTACTCTGGCTAAAACTACTGCCATGGGAATATCCCAGGCACTAAGCTTGTGCACTTAGCCTATTTGACATCACCTGTCTTTAAGATAGGTTAATAAAGAAATAGAGATGCTTATGTTCAAGAGTGTAATGCCAGTGACATTCATCTCTCACCTAATCTGATCCCCACTGTCACATCTATTTCTCTTTCTATGTTAAGGGGCTCCAGCTGCTCTCAGAGTGGTTGTATTTATAGATATTTTAGACAGATATTTTTAGCAACCTGGTCTAGAGGAAGGTGTCCCTGCCTATGGCAGGGAGGTTGAAACTACATGATCTTTGAGTGCCTCCCCAACCCGAACCGTTCCATGATTCTATGATATAGAAGACACACACCCAAGCCCTTCTCCACATGGCAAACATCTCTCCAGCAGGGTAGTTTCCTAGCCTCCAGGCTATATGATACTTGGGATAAGGGTTTTTCAGTAGCAGAGATGGGCACCCAGGTCTCCCCACAGCTAGATGAGTTTAACACCAGTCCCTTGCAGCCACAGAGGAAACAAAGCAGCTTTATTCCAGATCTCTGGGCTATGCCCAGACCCACTTAACTCTGAATCACAGCTGCACCATGTAATGGCCATGTTCCCTACCTGTATGTCTCTTGCTAGGAAACAACAGCTTGCCATGATTTAGGAAATGCAAGTAAGGAACTCAGTTTTTTAAGGAAAATCCAGAATGTTTGTGTGTATAGTAATCCATGGGTATTTTTCGTATTTTTTATGCAAAACTGCCATGGGAGATGTGTGACAGAACCTCTCAGGCTTTGTCCATCTATGACCATTGTTTGCATTTTAGAAAATTATCCTGGAAACGCTGGGCCCAGGTCACATGATTTATTGCTTCAGGACCAGATTATCTGGAACTCTATGAGATCCTCCAGGATCAAAGCAGCCTAGTGAAGGTAAGGTGCTGTTATCATTATATCTCCAGCCCCGTTATTTTCCCCATAGGGAGGAGTAATTGTGAATGCAGTTGTGCCTGGAGGCAGTATATTCCACAGAAATGCTGCTTATTACTGTGTTGTTTTTCATCTGCAGAGGGGAAAAGTGATGCGAAAATGCCTGGAGGAGCAGAAATGTGGTAATATGAATCTCATTTTACCCTGCCTAGAAGAACCTCGTGCAGACAAGCATTGATAAAAGAGAGTCAACACTGAATAGAAATTCCCAATTAGAGCCCAGTCAAAGGCAGTATTTATGCAGTGAGATGTATTAGCTCTCATGGCTTTTATGGAAGCCTGCACTAGTGTGTGCTTCCTTGGCTCTTTTATAATCTGTCTGTACATCTCCTCACTTGAAGTCATTGGTTTCTTTCCAGCTACCTGCACACTGCTTTGAGCAGTTGGATGGCCAAAATCGCCGAGTGTGTTGCTGGGTAAGAGGCATTGCAAAGTCATTGCTCCAAGACAGGGCACTAGAGATTCCCACTGTCGAGATAAAGAGTTTGTACCCATGAACAGTGGGTTATCATCACATGGAAACATCCAGTTAGCCCTGAACCGGGTAGAAACTGACAGTGCTCAGCAGCTCAGCCCCCATCTGTGTCAATCTGGGGACAGAAGCTGGGTTTGGAAAGCAGTCTACGGGTACAGGGATGGCATGTGGCTGCTGTCATGGGACCCAAAGTGTCTTTTTGAGGGGCTGGAAGACCCCAATTTTTGAGGATTATCTGCACCCCGTGGGTTGGGCCACAGCCTTGGTTTGCACCAACCAGCACAATCCTTGTATAGCAGCGGGTTTCTGAAGACCATACCCAGCTAAGCAAGGGGCTCATCGCAGGGATGCTCAGCCTGGGATCTGGCAGCACTCCATTAGTACCAGCCATCACTGTAGCTGTGAATCAGCTGCTTTTCTCACTCCTTGCATCACATAATCATGTGGGGCATTTCCTCAGGCAGGGACATGATGTTGCAGGCTTGTTTTCACCTCTTCTGCCCTGGGGTTTGTGCCCGCAGTGGGCTTCCAGTTTATTTGCTTTGTTTTTTCCATTTCATTACATTTTGAGGTGGTAAAGCACAAACACCTTTTGCAAAACCATGCTCTGCACATGTATCCCCTTGGATCATGTCAAGTCTTCCCCCGCCACCTCCTTACAACTGCCACATGCTGGGCTGCACCTTTCTCTCACACCTCTGGTGCTTTGCAGGTTCTTGGGGCAGCAGATATGCCCATGGGAATCCTTGTAGCAATGACCATCTGTGCAGCAGGTCCCTATTCACTCCCTGCTTGCTGTAATCACTTTCCTGTGTCAGTGGCACTGATGCTGCCAAACCTCAGTGCAGGAAAGTCCTCCCACAGCACTCCACTGGCTGGAAGGATGCTGCTGAGCACTGTCAGCACTCTCTCCCCACCCTCAGCACTGAGCCTTAGCAGGGTTGAGGCTGACTGATGAACCAAGGCATTGCCATCAGAGGCTGTGTTATGTGCATTTTGGCTACACACACAGAAACACACGTGCATGCACACACACACACACACACACACACACACTCATTCCAAGCAGGAAGCAGCAGTGAAGCTACTGGGAGCAGGGAGGGTCCTAGAGGGCTCTCAGGGAAGACCTGGGCTTTTAGGAAGCCCTTTGAATTCAGCCTCCAGGTAGTAGCTCTCTGCATTCAGCCTCTTCCTCCAGGTAGCAGCACATTTCCAACATTTGATTTTACCCTCAGCAAAGTGATGTCACCTGCTCTAACTCAATTATTTCTGATTTCACCCGGCATAAAACAGATTCTTCTTTGGGGCCATTTATAACTGACCATCACAAAGTGCCATATATCCTGCTGTCATTGATGATTTATTGGGTATGCCTCTGTTAAGAAATCACTCATTTTAATTTAGGGCAAAAAAAGTCATACTTTCTCTTTATTCTCTCAAATTTTATCACAGCATCATTGAAAAAAGGGCTGAAAGGGACTTCTGAAAGTCATCCAGCCCTGGGGCAGAGCCAGGACAGGCTGAGTATCTAAATCCCTTTGGATTCTACTTGGCCCAGGTGTAAGGGCACAGCCACACAGTCACAGCATTGTAACGATCGCTCTGTAGTAGGCACTTTGCAGGATACATCTCACCTAGTACTTCAGGAGCTCCAGGGCAGACCTTTATCCCTTCATACCAATGAAAATTTTATTTTACTGTGGAGGTGTGTCTGAGAGCAAACACGTCTCCCTCAAATATACTTCTGACAGGGAGGTGTTCCCTGGAAATGAGTATGTGTTGGCATGAGACAACACAAAAGAAGCACCCACTTAAAGCTCTACAGGGTCCTGGTGGTCTCAGGGGTGTGGGAGCAGCAGATGCAGCTGGCATTTGGCCAACGGAGGCTGCTGGATGAGCCGACGTGGCACAAGGAAGGTCTCACCAGAGGGAAGGATGCTCCCATCCCTTTGTCTCAGTCAGCCCAGAGGGACCACTCTCTTCTCAGTAATCAACACTCCATGTGGTTATACCACCAGCAAGATGCACCAAGCAAGTCTGTCAGGCATCCAGAAAACCTGCTGTGAGCAGCCAGGTGGTTGTTTCCTCCACAGGAGCCTTCCTGGAGAGTTTGGTGCCCACAGTACCATTGCCTCCAGTGCCAAAGCATAGATCTGCTTCCCGCAGTAGGATAAAGGAGTTTAAAGCAGGCCACTGTGCTCCTGACCAGATGTGTGTCTTCCTTAAGGTCCCCACGTTTCCAAGCAGATGTGTTTTGGAGTTCCTGGAATGGCTGGGTGGGAAGCTGTGTGTTGCCACTGTTCCCGCTGTGTGAATTCCTTTTCCAGAGGTTGGTTTGCTTTGCCAGTGTCCTCAGTGTGGTCTCGCTATGGGCGCAGCGCTGTGCCAACAAAAACCTCCAGCAACTTCAGCCAGTTTCTGGTCCTGTATTAGTTTGCAAGAACAGTGAATGTTTTTCAGCTGGTCCATGAACTTAAAACCTTACCATGATTTACAGCCCCACAGGCCTCCTTTGCTAACCCTGTGTCTTTTCTCCTTCCCTGGGAGGCCCTGGGCTCTGAGGTGGTCAGCATGGTTGGGAGTGGTGGCACAGCTGTGCCATGGTGCTGCCTATTCCCAGCTACCACCAACGGCTCAGGGGACGTAGGAGAACACATCTAGATAACACATCTTGGTGACCCCAGGAGTCTTTCCCTGGAGTTTGTCCCGGAACAAGTACTTTCTGAGCAAGGATCCACTCTTTTCTAAAGTCATGTCTTGCAAAAAGCAGAGCCATGGAGAAGTTTAGGACATGTGGACATGGGGCAATGTTATGGGGGGACAGTTGTTTGAGTCTGATCGCTCTTCATTTAATCCATGGAACACAAACAGTTCAGCCTCAGGTGAAAGTTGTTGTTGCTTTTCCTTGCAGTTTCAGGATTGAGAACATTTGTTCATCTGCAATTTAATATCTACCCAGAGAGCTCAGATCACACCAGTCATTGTATTTAGTGTTGGTAATGTGCTGCTGAGAGAGGAGGCTTTGCAGTCTGAAGCACATTTAGCAAAGGATATAAATGTGAGGAGGGGGGGAAAAATCCCTAAAGACATCATTTGTGTAACTATATACATAAAGACATAAGCCATTTCAATAAAGTACACACAAATAGTTTTCAGTCTGTCTTGAACCCTCACTGTTCTACTGTGATTTCTAAATAGAATATGATTAATGTTAAAAATAATCCAATAGATGAATTCTGTCTTTTGGATTGTTTTTACCAGGTCAAAGGCCATTATTGCAGTAATTGAATAATCCCACAGACCTTTGCTCCAGACATTTACTATGGAAACTAAGCAATGAGGACTGGCTATTCTATTTTCCAATCATCCAGACAGCATTTTAATGGGGAAAAAAAAAAGCCTGAAGCAGTTAAAAGCCCCTCTAAAAGCAGATTATGGGAAAAAAATAGATGCTCAGATGAGATGTAGTCTGGTGATTCACTTCAAAATGCTGTGAATGTTAAGGACTCTGATAATCAATTTGGCAGGAATGCAAAGATGTATAAATGCTTTTTCCCCCTTCACTCTCCAGACTGCGAGGCAAGGGAGAGGGCAGTTTTCTTTCCATGAGACCAATGAAAACCCCAGATTTCTAAAGTAGAATTCAGAGTATTTTCCTTGGATTATTTTGGGACTATCAAATGAAAAATACTCTGCTGCTAGAAGTTTTGCGTGTTATATTTAGACAACAGTGAACACAGTGATGTTTATCAATTATAGGGTAGGACCATCTAATGACTCCAGCTGAGATCATTACATAGTGAGCCAAGTGTTGTATACACATCGTGCAGTGAGGTGTAAATACAGCCAGGGACACCTTAGCTCTAAGTAGACTTGTAACCAATCACTGGTTATGTCACCTGCTTTTAAATCCTTGCAAATCCATTGACTCCAGTTGAGATGCTCTTAACTTACCTCAACTTTGGATGGAGACAAATCAAAGGCAAATTTTTGTTATTCTTATTTTATATGAGAATGGGGCAAGGTAAAGATAAGTTACTTGTCTAAAGTCACAGGAGTAATCTATGGAAAAGATTTCACTGACTCCATATACAATGTCTTAGATGCACAAGCCTTTTTTCCTCCTTTAAGAAACCAGCTAAGCTAATTTCAAGATGAGTGAGAGCTTGCCAGAAACACTCAGGTGTTGTTTGGTGGTGGATCTCCAACACTTTTCCTCCACCCTGCTGGAGTTTTTGATAGAGTCCTGGTGGGTTTGCATCCCCTGTGTTCCTTTCACAACCACCAAGAAAGATTCTGTAGATCTTGGGAGATCCAGGGAATGCAACTGCAAACTGAAATGCAGATGTAAAGCATGATCCAAAGCTCTGACCATGCAGAGCTGCCAATGCAGCACTCATCATGCCGGTAACTGAGCCAGCCAGACTCAGATGATGTTGCTAAAAACATAATGGAATTTGGTTGCAGAAATTAACCTTTAGAAGTCCAGCAGCTGCTACACAGGTCCTCTGAGAGGCTAAGCAGTCAGCATTTAAGATCTCAGATTTGAAGCATTGCAGATTCATTTTTCTTAGGCGCCTTCAATAACCTAAAAAAAGCAAAGTCTGCTGAGTAGGTACAGCCGCATTACCGGGAGAGAACCATTTAAGATCTGGCAAGCGAAGAGCAAATGTTTAAAAGACAAGCCTATCAGTCTTCAATGAGGTTATGTGGGGACTGAGTGGTCATCTCATTATTGAGTAATCTTTAATGCAATGTGCACTGAATCTATAATTAAAGCAGCTTCCGACCTTATCTCACATGCTGAATCTTGATTTCTCCTAGTTCTTGCAAAACCCCTCTATTTTAAAGGTGCATCTGATGTATCTATGAGCCTTGAAAGTATTTGTCTTGACTAACTTAGTGGCACTGTGGAGGGCTCACTTGGAGTTGTACAGGAGAACAAGAAACTCAGATCCAAAATGACGTTTCATAGTGAATGGGTTTCAATGAAATAAACCAGGTTTCAACAGAATGAAATCCCTTCACCGACTGTTGTTACCCACAGCCTCTTGCTGCAGTATGGCTCCTGCCTGCTCACACTCTTTCCCTATGGAGAACATGCTGTCTGCTTCTTCTTCAAAAACTCCTGCAACACAGAGGCCTTTCAGGTCTACCAGGAGTCTCCTTGCCTCCTTCCCCATTGCACCCTCTCCCACCTAAGCCATTGTAAAACTCTCCAACAGCACCTGTTGCTGAGAAAAGCAGCTCAAGGCAAAAATAATTACCTATATTTCTAGAAATAACAGCTCGGAAGAACTTACTCAGGCTTAATGGCTGCCAAGATATCCACAGAGATAAGAGAAAGAAGGAAGCTTGTAGGTCCTAAAGGGCAAATTCTCACAGAGCAGAACTGGCAGGAGCTGAGTTATGCCAGACCAAGCCCTTTGCCTGCCTTTCTTGGACAACTGTGTGACTGTTCTAAAAGAAATATAAAGAACATTATCAGATCATTGTCTTGTGGTCCAGGCACTGGCCAACAATTTGGGATTTTCTTTTAGTTCCTAACTGTACCTTACATGTCCTGTGTGACCTTCAGCCAGTCCCTTAGACTGAACTTCCTCTTGAATACCCAGGTTCTGAATTCCCACCAAGTTAGATCAGTATGCGTTAAGGACCTCTGCAATAGTCAAGCTCTGCCTCAGGGCCTGGCTTGTACAGTCTTCTCTTTCTTCTGATTACGTTCTTGCTTATTTAGATATGTTGGGACTGGTTGGCAGAGCCTGTCTCCTCTGCAACATCCACCAGAGCTCCAGTCTCGATCTGAGGCTCTAACACATCTTCAACCACAATGTAGTAGTCATGAACTACAGATGGTGGCAAAGCTTTCATGTCTAAGCAAGAAGTGCATGGAGCACTTTATCTCCTCACAGCAGATAACCTAAGTAAAGCCTTAGTTTTTCTTTAGATATTGAACTAGAAGTGTGCACCAGACGTAGTTTTCTCAAAGCAGTAATTTATCTAATCATGTAGCCATAGAGCAGAGCCATGTTGATAGCTGTCTCAGCACAAAGAGATAAACATGTCAAGAGTTTCTCCTGAAGTAACAGCAATGCTCGGGCTGCCACTGTGGGAACCATGCTGCCACCATTGAGAATTCAGGAGAATTGGCACAATTTCACAGCACCTCTTGTTCACAAAATGAGAGGCTTTTGAAGGCGGGCAAGCCAAGGGCATCTTTCTAAACAAGCCAAGTGTGTTACAAATAGCTCCTGAGAGCTGCAGCCAAGTTCAGATGAACTCTCTCTGCTGCCTGATGTTGAAGAAGGCTTCATGTGCACCATGCCTGCTGCCCAGATCCTTTAGATAACATCCAACGGATGGGAAGGGCTCAGCCCTTGGGTCTGGGTAGGCCATGGTACAAACTACAGACTTCTTGTGTCAAACCCAGACAACAGCATGCTCATCCTTCTCCCATTAACTGTGCCCAATTTCTGAACAAATCCCAGGCTTGCAAGCTGGAGGAACATCTTGGTATGGTCTGGATGGGGAGGATGAAGAAGGCACACTGCTGAGGGGACATTTAGGTAGTGACCTTGGACAAGGAGTCCCACAATCTCTTACATGCTGGCCATGAACCCCATCCCTGCCTTTCACGGGCTTGGTGGGCAGCTGGGGAGCCCAGGGGTGTGAGGGGAAGTCTCCCAGTCAAGAGAACTGCTGGAGGTGGGATTTAGTAGATCAAGACAACAAAAGGTGAGTGGAACACTTTAAGCAAAAGGTTGCATTTTTTTCCTTGTTCCTCTAACATATAAAAACATCACAGTCAAACAGAAAGGGAAACCACAGCGATATTTTTGCACCTCGTTGTTACTGAAATTAATGGCAACTAGGAATTAGGCAGTTAAATGCATTTCTGGCTCTAGCCCTAATTCTGTAACGTGTCCAGTGCCCCATTAAGAAGGCAAACTCATTAAATGTCACAGAGCCTCTAAAACGAAGGTGACTGATATGTCGGTAAATTGGAAATGCAACTCATTCCATCTTCAGTTAGGGAACTATGTCCTGCATCTGACACTGGTTCCATTATATTAATCTTTTTCTTTTTTGAAAATCATGCTCCTGGGGAATTTGAATCTCATATATATCAACCTGGCTTACATTTTGATTTTTTTTATTAAATTAAACAACTACTGGAAGTTAGAGTTTTAGGAGAGAGCTTTAAAGTTAATGCAAAGCTTGAATTATTCTTGTACTGCAAACCAGTGGGAAGGAGTGAAGTCCCTTTTGACCAGCAGCCAACAGCCACTTAGATTAAGGAAGAATCAAACCTTTTGCCAATTTTGAAAAAGTCAATTTATCTGTCTGAGTTATGAATTAGGGATGCTGAGCTTGGACCAAAAATACGGGCAAAACCAGATCTGGATTTTCACTTTTGATCCAGAGAACTGAACTCTCTTGCTCCTACTGTTATGTGTTTGTCAAAACAATGTTGAAAAGCACCTCTTGCTTAAATAACTTAAATGCTCAGTCCTTAAATTCCAATCCTGGAATCCCCCAATACTTTTCTTTAATTTAGGCTTACACTCCAGCTTGAAATTAGTGGTGGTTTTGCCCTATACTGAAAAAACTTGTGATGTTCTGGCTTATTGGGAACTGTTGTATATGTTGTATCAAGTAATGCAAAAATTAAATTATAATAGCACTTTTAATTATAATTTAATTATGATGTATATACAAATTATATATAGATATAATTTGATTATAATTTTATTATAATAGCCATTACCAGTCCTGTAGGTAACATTTACCATGAGTAGGCTTCCAAGTATTTCACCAAAGGAGTAAACATGTAATTATCACCATTTTACAAATGGGTTTTACCAAAGGTTAGCAACAGGAGCTGCACCTCAGGGTCAGCTGGATGCTCTGACATCTTTCTAGCAGCATAAAGCTAAACTGTGCACTTGGGATCTGTAATTTCTTTTTCCAAACCCTTTCTCCCTGCTTCTCCCCTGCAAAGTCCTAGACATTATCCATGCCCCACCCCTCCTCACCCCCCCAAAAAAAAGCCATTAGGCAATGCAGGCTAATAATTATTGTGGCAAAAATTTCTATCTTTGGCAATCAATCAAACAAAACCTTGTCATGGAAAGCTTATACACATTTAGTTACCTCTCTTGTTAAAAAAATACCTGTGAAGTGACTAAACCTGTTTGAACCTCTTGAGGCTTCACTTCACAGTGTCCCACTCACAAGCCTTTTGCTACTGGGCCACCTCCCGTGATCCCTCCTGGCCAGTTTACTACAGCTGCTGCTTACCCCTAGAGACAGACACACCAAGAGCTCATGGTATTTTTTACCAGACTGTCATACCAAACAGATAAGCAGATCTGGATTGCTGCAAGAAATGTGTGGGTGAAGAATTAATCCTCGCCTAATTTGCCGCTAATAACCCCCTCGCTGTGACATAACTCCATACCAAGCATTGCACTGTACACAGTTCAGACCTTATGAAAGAAGAAATATGTACCTAAATCACAGTGGGATCCAAAAGGTATAAAAAAGGTGTGTTTAAAAAGAAAATAAGGCTGTGAAAGGAAGCATTTATAAGAATAAACGAGGATATAAAAAAGAAAGAAAAATAAGAGGTAAAGGGTTTGGCTGTGGCAGTAACTGATCTTCCTGACTTGTGGGTTGTTGGTGATGGTTTCTATCATCATAATACTCACATAAGAGATTGAAATACGATTATTTTTTCTTTATTTTTAAAAAAATTCACATTTTTTCTCTTCTCTAGTGAAATGACAGTGCATTCTGTGGAAGAGAGAAGAGAGAGACATAGTTCAAATAAATTGAAAAGGAATGGGGAATTATGGGGTAAAGATGTTGCTGAATAAATCATGAATATACTACTGGGAGAGATGAAGTTACACAGGAAAGCTGGCATGTTTGTAAAAGTTCCTGATGAGATTGTGCCAACAGAATTTACACGTGGCTTTCGAACCTGCAACAAACCTTGTGTGTCCATGCCAGGGGCTTTGGTCAATGCAAGAGTCTCTTCTGCTGCTCTAAATGATCCTCCAGGTCCCAGTCCAGACGGATGGGTGGATGCAGGCACATTGTCACAGCAGGCAATGTGTGAAACCTGACCTGGGACTTCAAAGTCATTTTCATTATTCCAGGAAGGTGAGAATTGAGGGAGAGGTGTTTTGTGTCCCTTTAAGACCCATCACACAGAGCATTGCACTGAAGTGTAGGATCCCTAGATTTGAATCCTGGCTCTTTTGTTGGCTTGCTGGGTGAGTTTGGACAAGACCCTCAACTGCCTCACCTTCCCCCTCATGCAAAGGAGACCATCCAGGCATCTTTCATGGAGCACTCATCCACTGATGAAAAAGACACAGAAATGCTAAAGAGAGATAATTAATAACAACATACTAGTATGTGGATAGGTGAGTCATGCCCAGCAGAAAGCAGGCTCTTATCCAAGAGGAGTATGTTTAAATCAGAAGTATGGCAACATGAGGAGAGAGGAGGGGAGGGAAGACTATCACAAGTACTTCATAGCCAAAGATAGCCATGCCTGCAAGTGGGAGGATTAGTAAAGCACACTATGCAGTCAAGACCCTATGCAGTAAGCCTCTGTGTTACACCACTCACAGCCCCATTCTGGCCAGAAACTGCTCTGTAGTTCCCTCAGCTTGTCCTGTGCTCCTGCCCCCATGCAGCCTGGTTCTCACTGAAGAGGTCCAGAGCTTCCTTCCCCCTGGAGCTTTATCACTACCTAATTGTGGTGAATGGTTCAAAGAGGTTGGCTTGTGCACTCACATCATCCAAGGGCACAGGAGGGGAAATAGAGGGGGAAAGGTAGGAAAGGGGAGAAGAGGAGAAACACAACACAAAGCTATGAGAGGGGTGAGGAAGAGTATGCAGAACTGTTGTGTACTAGTACAGCTTAGAAATGATGTTCCTGGTGAGGGTATGTTGTGGAAGATGGCACAAAGCAAGGTCGGGGTGAAGGAGATAGGCAGTACACTTGGGCACACATGAGGGTGTGTGGGACTAAAGGGAAAATACGACATAGAGACAAGAGAATAATCCAGAGACAGGGTAAAGAATGATGACAGAGCAAGTGTTCAAGGGCAAACAGAAGAGAAAATCTCCCTGAGATAATATTAAATAGTCAAGTAAGCCTGAACATAGCATTGCATTATTGCTGGCTTGCTTTCACTGTAGCAATTACTGAACAAATTCCTCAATTTATTAAACACACACAGATACACAAAAGAGCAGCTGATAAAGACCATGTCAGCTTGCAGGCCTGGGGTGACTCTCACCTGCAGCCATCCCTGGATTAATGGGCTCAGGAGAGCCTTTGGTCCAAGCACGATTTTATCACCACCCCTGGAACCAAGTGAACTGGTAGCAGTGATGTCCCACTTGCATCATTGTTGTTAGACGATGCTTTCATCCCAGGCTCACTGAACCAAGCCACAGCAAAGGGAAAGAGAGGAAATAGTGCAAGAAACAAAGAGAAGAATTTTGGAGGGGTATTATGAGCTCCTTTTATGTGTTCTTCAGGTTTAGCCAAAGCCTGTGATGGATAGTGTTGCCAGTTTGCCTACTCTAAATAAATCTGTAACAAGACCAAAGAGGCCCATGAGCTTAAGGGCATAATACAGGGGCCACACAAATCCTGTGGAAGTCAAAGAACTAAATTCTCACCCAGAATAAACCAGAAAGTGCTGTTAAAAGCAATGAAGAGACCCTGCTTTCCAGGTGCTGGAGAACTGGCCAGAAAGTGATTCCAGGAGATTGGCTGTGCCCTAAGGAAAGGGCTGAGTCCCATGAAATTGCATGAAGGAATCATAAAATGGTTTGGGTTGGAAGGAACTTTAAAGATCATCTTGTTCCAACCCCCCTGCCATGGGCAGGGACACCTCCCACCAGACCAGGTTGCTCCATCTAACATGGCCTTGAATGCTGCCAGGGAGGAGGCAGTCACAGCTTCCCTGGGCAACCTGTGCCAGAGTCTCACCACCCTAACAGGAAAGAACTTCTTCCGATTTTCTAAATCTCCCCTCTTTCAGTTTGAAACTCTTCCCCCATTGTCTTATCACTCCATGGCTTTGTAAAAAGTCCCTCTTCAGCTCTAAGGTCTCCCCAGCGCCTTCTCTTACTCAGACTGAACAACCCCAACTCTCTCAGCCTGTCTTCACAACAGAAGTGCTCCTGCCCCCTGATCATCTTCATGTCCCTCATCTGGACTCACTCCAACAGCTCCATGTCCTTCTTATGTTGGACACCCCAGAACTGGACACAGTACTGCAGGTGGGGTTTTATGAAACCAGAGTAGAGGGCGTGAATCACCTCAGGCATCCGTGGGATGTGGCAGGGGAGGCTCAGAAGCCCATTGTGGGCCCTTGTTTGCTTCGTACTGGGAAAAGGGAAGAAAAAAAATGATAGAGAGAAACAAACAAACAAACAAAAAAAACCCCACTCCTAGCTTTTTTGAAACTAGGCACAACTTTCAGGGTCAGAACAGGAGGTCAGAAACTCTTTGCTGTTGCCCAACCTTTTCTCAGCTGTCTGCCCACCTTGAAGACCATTTGGCAAGCCTCTTGAGGAAGGCTCCACAGGTGTAAATGCCTTAACTCCCCTGGCTTTGGGTGGGGACGGGGATACTGCTGATTTGAACCAGCTGAGGCTCTGGCTTCTCCAAGCCCAGAATGGTTTGACCTGAGAATAAAATGCCATCCCTAAGAGGAGTGGGTCGGGGTGAACTGGAAGGAGATGACCAGCCTAACAAGTGAATGCTGTCTTGAAAAATCTGGGTTTTCTACAGTAGTTACATCATGGTTCTTCATCCATTTCTAAAATTTAGGTTCCAGGATGCCTCTGTGCTACTGCTAGCTAATGGGAAGCCTGTGTATCTCACTCAGATGTTATTAATTCCAAGTGAATACACTTATTAGCTTTATCTACTTACCCTCCTCATAATCTTACATAAAAATGACTTTTAAAAAAATGTATTTCCTGGAACAGTCCTTGACAGCCTGTTTACCATCTTAAATTGATCACCCATCACAGACTCTTTCTCTGCCATAAGCACTCAATATTTCAGGGCCAGGCCAAGAACTCACATTAAGTAGGGAAGATTTGCACAGCATTTCTCTGAGACAGAGGAGCCCTTTGAAAGGTTAAATGCTGGGGTCTGCAGCACTCCCTGTCTTGGCTGGAAGCTGAAGCACTGCAGGCAGGAGTGTAAGACAAGCACTCCTCAGCAGGCGTGGGGACTGCGTACTCAGCAAGGGCTTCAGGAACTGGAAGCTGGTGGAAATGGGAGCAATCCTAGTCCAGAAGATGATTAGAGCAATTTATGTTTCTCTTTCCCCCCTCCTGCCCATGGAATTTTTCCAATCTGCAGTAAAAGCGTGTTTTTCATTTTGGCTCCGTGTGAATAAAAACACAAAACAAGTAATGGTTTGCTTTATTTTTTCTTCCTTTTCCCTTTCCCCCAGTCCCATTATTGCCAGATAGGAGGATTCAGGATGGGAAAGCAGAGCAGGAAAAACAGCCACACAAAACCTAAATGAATGAAAAAGGTGAATGATCTTGAAACACCAGGAAATGTCTAATTCTACATCAAAACTAAATAAAGTTTTGCTTAAAAATTTAGAGTGCTGAACAAGTAAATAAACAGCCAGAGCTCCCGTGCTATTTAAAAAGTAATCTCTTATTCCAAAAGTGCTGCTCACTGACAGTTTTTCAGGTTCCTACCAAAATTTGCCATGCAGATTCCTATAAAATGTAAGGTCCCTGGGGGTGGGCTGTGTGAAAGTCAGGGAGATGGGGTATGGAGTATTTGGAAGCACAAGCCTCTCCCTGCTTTGCATGGTCGGAGCAATAGCTGTGGCTCCAGCCCCAGCCTGGACAGTGACCCCTCGGTGGCAGTGGCCACGGCCAAGCAGCAGGATGGCCCAGCCAATGGTGCATGTCCCAGAAACAAAGGGTCTGTGAACTGGACCTCCAGCCAGAGGCAAGGACGTGTGGCTGGTGGGGGCGATGCCACCTTTGGCCATGGAGGGCAGAGAGAGCCCTGGGAACTGTGCTGAATCAGTCTGCAATCGCTCACAGCATGGTATTTCATTAGAGTAATTTACTTCCATTAAAACAGGTTGGTGAGCAGCAGGACTTTCCAATCAGCCTATTTCTGTGTAGTCTGGTAAAGTCCTTTGTTTCCATCCGCATTAATTATCCATGACTTGCTGTGCAGGGGTGTTATAAAAACAAGCCTTTGGAGGCGGGGACCTGCACCCAGCCACTTCTGAAGAGCAGATTCAGGGCATTTGTGTGCAGTGAGATGTAAGTGAGCCTGACTGGTAGCACAATACAGCACAGCACATACAGCACTGAGAGGAGCAGGGAGCCCTGAGACATGTGTTTGCTTCGGCCGGGGCTGTGCAGCCACCCACCTTCGCTGGGAGATGCTCCCCTCAGGTGCTGCAATGCTATGACCTGGCTCCATGGCTTCTGGTCCTACAGTCTGCCAAGCCCGTGCTCATCCTGGGTCTCTGCACAGCACCTGTGGCATGGATGGGTCCACTTCTGGTCGCCAGCATCATGCAGGTCCTGCAAAGCTGAGCTGGGCAGTGCCTGAGCCCCTTGCGTTTCACCTCTTTGACAATAAACTGGGAGCTGCAGGGCATTTACTTTACAGTGGAGTTTTGAGGTTAAATCCAGCAAAGCTCGGGACACTACTCAGTCCCATCTGTATTTTCTGACTCATGTTTAATTCAACTCAAGCCTTGTATAATGCTAACATTGTTTTCAGAGAAAAATCAAGGTAATGAAAGACATTTCCTGGCAAGGAGAAGCTCCTGCTGCTGATCCCTGTGTACATTGGTCTTGAGGACTGGTGTGTTCCAGCTGGACAAGCAATATAAGCATCTTTGCTGTGAGGTTAGCAGATCCCACCTGAAACCCCCATGGATCCATTGTCAAGTGGAGGGGGATGCCCTTTGGTATGTGTCTGAGGTTCCTTCCCATTTCCATGCTTCCATGGTTGCTACTCTGTCCCTCCCTCACCTGGTAGTCAAACAAACCCTTTGCCAGAGTTCCCAAGTGAGTCCATTCATGGTTTAAATCTCCCTTACACCATGGATCAGGCACACAAATCTCTGACTCAGCTCCTATTGGATTTAGCCTTGGTTTTGCCAGTGGTTTGTCATGGAGCAGAGTCAGGCCACTCTGAGCACCAAATCAGCACTGGCCCTTAATCATCACCCAACAGAGCAGATTAATACCTCTCTCCCTTTCTCCCTCACCCTCTCTGTGCCTCCTCACATTAATAGCTTCTGAGCAGCTGCCTTTAGCATAATGCAGTGATCCAAACATAAGCAGACACAGCGGGATTTACTGGAAGATGTCGTCTCTCGCAATTCATTATTTATAACAGTGCTCTATGATTAAATTTGAAGCCACAGGAACAGCAAAAGCTCAAGCTGGGGCAATGTCAGCTTACTCAGGCACACATGGATGTGGCCATACCAGAAAAAACACGTTGGTGTGCACTGTCTGTAGGATATACAGGGAAAGGCTAAGCAAGCAAACGAGATGACAGAATAAGGCTGAAGGGATTGATTCTGATCTTGAGGGAAGGCACCACAATCTGTGTGGGTAGCACTGGGGCTGCTTGCTGGGGCCAGCTTGTCTGCACAGACCTGGCTGGAGGTGCAGCAACACCCTATTTCCCCTTGGTCTGGTCTGGATGCAGATGCTCTCTGGGGAGGTGCCCCAAGTCCTTCTGGAGCACTCACACCCTGGTGTCCCCCAGAAAGCTCAGCCCCAGCAGTGAGCTCTGCAACCCTCCATCCCTCCAACACTGCCAGTTACCTATGGAAGTATGAAAAATCCTAACGCTTAATCCTTCTGCTGCTGCTTCATCTACAGGGAGCTCTTCACCACAGGTGGGTCTGAGGAACATCCCTGTGAAGCTGTCAGTCATAGCTGGCAACTACAGCAAATACTGATGGAGGTTTTTCCATCCCTCCTAGCACAGAGTCTCAGATCCCAGGTGAAGCAGAGCTCTCAGTGAGCATTTGCTTTATTTAGGTGAGAGCAGTGAAAGTCCCAGAGGAAACTTAAAAATAAGCCTCTCCAAGCCTTCTTCATGCACGGCTGCTCTCAGCCCCAGCTAGACAGGGGCATGGGATGCTTTATCCCATCCCACAGTGCTGCTAAGAGCTTCCTCCAGCAGTGAGACAGAGATGCTGGGATCTCCTGGAGGAGATGGAAGGGGTATGGGAGTGCCAGGGGTGGCAAAAGGAACTGCTGCTTTTTCTTTGTCATGGTTTAATTCTGACAGGCAGCAGGCATACAAACTTCTGTAAAGAAAATTAATTCTATGCCAGACAAACCCAGGACACCCTCTCTGTCCTCTCTTCAGCATGTAATCTTGCAAATGAGGAGAGACAGCCAAGGAGAGCGGAAAGGAGGAATAACGGGAAAGGTTCATTTTTCTTCTCTGAGCGTACAAGGGCTCGCGGCTGTAAAGCAGAGTTACCTGGCAGCTCCCTGGCATGCCCTCTAGCAGGAGACCTCATCATCATTGGCTGTGACGGCTTCACACCAGACATATCAAGAACAGTTTTTCAGTGTCTTTCAAAAATGTTGGCAATGATGCTCTCCAGAGCCACCATTCTGATACCCCTTGCTTTGACCCTTTCCTCACCCAGGAACTGACCCTGAAGTGCTCCATGTGCAGACAGGGGTCAAAGGCCAGAAACTTCCAAATTCAGAAAGAAGAAAGATTATTTTCTCCACCAAAGAAAGGAGGGGGGATGTGGTGGAGGGAAACAGCACACAAACCCAACAAAACCCTCTGCTGGCAGCAGTTTGCCAGAGCAGTGAAATAAGGGATCGGTCTATGCAAGAATAACACCAGCATAGCGTATTTCTCCATTGCTGAAGAGTAGGAGTTGAAAGTTCCTTGCAGATTTCTTATAGTCAGCTTCACAGCTCAAGCTGTGCAATTTTTATCTCTGCCACTTCTAGTTCAGTTCAGAGTAAAGGGTATTCAGTCACCCTTGGTTTTGTTGGGTATGCCTTATTTTGTGGGCCTTAACTGCTCCAGCTTCACCAGGAACAGGATCAGGGTCAATATGCTCAGTTACCAGCACTGGACAGAGCCTGTTCTTGCTTTCTGGAAAATCAAAGAAGTTCCTCTCCCCCTGCCCAGAGCCACAGTCTAACAGTGCATGGAAGGGCTCAGAAAAACTGAGAAGGCTGGAGACCATAGAGTGCAGAAATCAGTGGACTTCTGGGGACAGTCTCACCACTTTATAGCAAAAAACATCTGGGGACCTTCCAGGTCCCCCTTCCGCCCCCAGTCACTCTAATTCCCTCTAGTGAAGCAAGACAAGATGTTTTACTGTATTTTTTGCTGAGAATCTCTAGCTACCCCATCACTACAGCATCTAAACTCACTTGGTCCCTTCTAGGAAGCCACAGAGGAAATCCCACCGTTGCTCAAGCATCCAGTCCATCATGAAAGGGGTCATTAGGTGCTCTGGCTGTAGGTGCCAGGAACAGCTCCCCAGTGAGGATTCCATAAGTGGCTTGCCAGGCCAAGCAAAAAATACCAGCAGATTGTAGTTGTGATATAGTGATAGCTCCTCAGAGACCAGGATGGAGCTCTGGGACTGGGGCTGTGTCCAGGCTGTGCCATAGGTCAGCCTGTGGCTCTTCACCATTAGGACCCATGTTGTTTGAAGCAGGAGACCTGTTTGGGCACCACAGATCCCTTCTGACCTTGTGCTGGACCCTCCCCTGTGGGGAATCTCCAAGATGACAGAAGAGGAGTGGCATGGCTGGCAAAACACATCACATTTTGTTTACACAACCATTCGATGCAGAATGAACTTCTTCAGCTCACCTTTGCACTGGTGCAAATCAGGATTAGCAACACTGCGGTCCAGCGAGATAAACCTACGATGAGTAACAGATTCCCTTGTATTTTCTTATCTCACTGCTGCGACCTTGCTGCTGAAATATAACCTCAACCCATCACTTACGGAGAATAAGTTCCTCTACCAAACTTCAGGCCTGGAGTCTTACAGTCCCTGGTCATCAGGTTAGGAGATTACTTAGCCACCTGACCTCTGACACTATTTTAAGAGCTCACCTACAGCTACCAGTATTTACAAGTTTTTCATATTTTCATATTTTTATATGTGTGCTTTTATCTGTCTGGCTGTAGTTTCAATAGCTGAGAAAAAACATACCATGTTTGCTAGAATGGCTGCCTGATAGGGGCACATACACAGTGGGCAGGGTGGGCAGACATTTTTCCTGCACTTCTGTCAGATTCCTTTGGTATAACCTTATCTCACACTAGTCCAATAGGGTCGGTCCCAGGACTCATACTGATTTCAAATTGCATCGTCAAACTCTTTTGAAATAAGAGTGTTACAGGCTGTTAACCAGTCACGAGATGCCAACAAACATTTGCTTGTTCTAATGAACAAATCCTCTTCCCATCTTGGACAATTAGCTAATTTCCTATATCCCTAATTAATTTCTCGTGTTGTTTGAGGATTGTTCTGTTCTTTTAGCAAACCCCAGAGCCAAAGGATGCTCCAGTTACAACACAAAGAAATGTGTGGTTTCAATTGCATTTCCACATCTTAAACTTCCAATATCTTACATTTATGTGACTTAAAGAAAAGCAGAGTGATGCTGGTGATAAGTGGGCATCAATGATCTCCTTTGAATTCTGTTGAGCTGTACTTTGGACTAATTCGTCTAAGGATTTGTTACTGAACAAAAAAAAGCCAAGATGGCTTTGTTTTAGCCAGGAGACACACTTCTGTCCACAGTGTTCAGATGATTAACCCTGTTGAGCTCAGCTGAGCAAAATGGAGTACAAGAGCTCTTGGAAGTAGCTGAGGCATGTCTTCCTGCAACTTTCACCATCCTCAACTGATGTGCTTGAGGATTTTTTTAATCTTCTCATGGGTATTTTCACCTTTGGGTCACAAAGTGATTGATCCACTGCAAAAGGATCATTATTGCTTCAGGCATCTGTGCTTGCTCCTCAGAAGCACAATACTGGGAGAACAGCTTATAGGTCTGACTTGGGGTCCAGTCAGAAAGCTCAGAAAGCAAGCAAGGTCTCATCCTTCTTGGAAGGAAAATGTGAGGTGGTCTGCTAAAATGAGGGCACTGTCAGAGCCAAATAAATCCTCTGTTCAGCTTGATTCTGCCCAGAATGAGCACTGAAAGCAAGCTTGTATCTCATGCCGTAGCAGTCTAATCTATCTGCCACTAATTCCAGGCTTGTTGGCATTTATAGGTGACACCAAACTATTCTGCCCCTGTGGTACCACAGAAAATATTGGATTGCGTTTGAGGACATCGATGTTGTTGGATTCCTGGGAGCAGGGGGACTGAATGGCAAAAATGGGAAGGACAGGAGGGATGATTAAAGTGGAGTATGAAGGAGTGTCTTACAGTCACAAATGGTCTGGAGAAGGTGGCTGAGGCAAAACAGAGCATTGTTTGTTGTACATGAGAAGCGAAAGGTGCCCGGTGAAAAGAGCAACTAGCAGACTTATTTTAAAATAAACAAGGGGAAGTACTTGAGATCACAATGCATAGCTGAATCATGACTCATTGCTGCAGGATGTTGTGGAGGCCAAAAGCCTACACAGGTTTAGACAAACTCAAGGAAAAGAAGTCCATTGAGAGCTAGTAAATAAGCTAGTTCAGATGCTACCTATAGTTCACATCTCTAAAGCACTCGTTGCTGTGAACTAGGCTGGGATGGCGTAAGCAGGGAATAGGTAACTCAGTACTTGCTGTGTTTCCTACCTCTTCCCCCAGGAATGTGCTTCTTGTCCTCGTCAGAGAGAAGGCTGTGCCAGATGGACTTCCTGACTTAGCAGGCATTTATGTTTTGCAGCACAAGCTTATTTATGAAACAAATTGTGGTTGTATTGATGACATGCCTATGGAGAAGATTGCTTTGAGGGAGTCTGCTCTGTGTGGGGGGGATGTTTGCACGTCTCTGGCACTGGATAAATCGATCGTCAATTATCCATCGGAGTGTGGGAATGTCATTACTCATTTGCTTTGCTTCTGGGCTGTGTGATAGGTGGTTGTGAGCAAAATCACAACTGAGTAGTGCTGCTTTTGTCACATACCTGGGGTTTTACTGTGAAGGTGAAGGGCATAGCGCTCAGCCAAGGACCAGGATCCAGGTAATTTTGCTGCTTGGTGTTCTTCTAAGAGGTGAATGAAGGAAAGACAATGCAAAAGGCTATTTAAATAAGTAATTTATAATAGGCTGCCTAAATACAGGGTTGACATGTACAAGGAAAGCCATGGTCTGACAGCCTCAGCAGTAGATGGAGTGAATAGCTCCCATGCCTGCACCCGTCCCTCGCAGGGCAGCAAGCAGCCTGGTTTTGGTTGGAAAAGGCCTTTAAGATCATCAAGTCCAACCATTAACCCAGCACTGCCAAGTCCAGCACTAAACCATGTCTGTAAGCACCACATCTATATGTCTTTCAAATACCAACAGGGATGGTGACTCCACAACTCATGTGGGACCCTCACACCATGGCTAATCCTTGCTGTGACTCCTGACCAGTCTGTGGCCCACCATTGACCTCAGAAATGTCTGTAGACTGGGCAGAGCACTCACCAGACCCTCACAACAGTTTTGGATAGCCTGGTTTTACTCTAGCATCTCTGTCTACTGGCTGAGCCTCTAAAACACAGAGGGGGTTAAAGTGATTAGACCTAGAATTGGTAAGGAGGCTCTTGTCTCCACCCACTGCTCAGCATCTCAGGAAGATGGCTGCAAATTTCATCTACGTGTATATTTAAACTACCTAATCAAATCTCTAAGTCCTTGTAAAGCTTTTATGTCTGAAGATGGCTCTGCCTGCATTGGAGGAATGGGGAGATTCACAACTGGACTAGAAAAACTGAGAATTACAAAACTGCTGTTTTTATCCTGCTAAAACAACATCAATCTAAGCGTATCCAAGTCCCCACTGCAAACTGTGAGTACATTACACCAAGGAGTAGTGTTCAGGTAAGTGCAGAGCAAATATTATAACCACAGAAGAAAGCAAGCCTCTAATATTGTACAAAACACAAACATCCCTGCAGAGCAGACGGGCCTTCAGCTGTGAAAAGCATTTTCTTTCTGAATTTCAGACAGAGAGACAGATGGAGAGACCTGAATGTCAGGGAAGGTGTGAACAGGTAAAACCCAGGGTCTAAGCTGCAGAAGATGAGGAAATATCACAGCATGGTGTCTCTTCTCACACAGGAGTAAGTCTTTGTTGTTGCATTGGTGATCTGTAGTAAAACATTTTCTTCTCTCTCTTTGCCTTGGTTCATTGGATGGAGATTAGCTAAACCATCCAGTTCTAAAACCATGGAAAATTTATGTTTTTTCCTGTGGTTCGCTCTCTCCTGGCTGTATGTGTAGAAAAGGGATATGCCCATGTTTGATCTGGCTTGTTTCCCCTGTTAATTCTCTGAAAATTTTATAGAAATTGGATCTCATCATGTTCCCCCCTAAAAGTCTGGAAAAGTTCCTGAATCAGTCAGATGAAAACAACTGTACAAATTAGCTATCAGCTGCTAAATGTTTGGCAGCCCGGGCAGTACTAGTATCAATCAAGTTAGCAGTTTGGTGTTTTGCTCATTCTGCTAGATTAATTAAAACTAATTGCTCTGCACATGAAGAAAGCCACCAAGAGTCATCTTCTCACTCCCTGGGTTGCTCTTTGCCCAAGGAGACCTCGATAACTTTTTGTTTGCAAGTGCTGTGTTGTGGAACCATGGTTTATCTCCCCATGCTATCCGAGAAAGTTATGCAGTATTTTGGCGAAATGAAACAAACAAATTGCAGGAAATCGAGCTTGGATGGTTTGGAACTCTGGCTGACACTGGGTGGCACTGAACCATGCTGAATCCCTCAGGTTTTAATTAAGGGGCCTTTTTGCTTCTTGTTCAGTTTCCCTGCTTAAAACCATATGGAATTAACTGTCCTTGGATGAGGGAGGGATGAGGTGCAGGAACTCCACCAGCTTTGTGCTTTCCTTGTCCAGCCAGAGCTGACTCCTGAAAGGGAACACGGCTCTTGCTGTCAGCAGTCCCTTTCTCCAGGCATTATGAAGTGCTGCACTGAGTCCTAGCCTTGAAGTCCTTAATACAAGAAAATCATTAAAGAAAACCCCTGTGGCAACAATAAATAGAAGTACTATATTTTCTTAGGCAATTCATATCTGAAAAAGGAACCCTGCTCTCAGTTAGTCCTGAACTGAAGACCATGGCAGAAGACATGGTCCTGGCAGAACCAACCAGGGAGACTGATCCTGTCCTGCCCATGTGCTCCTGCTGCCATTGGGCTTCACATACACCCCCAACTGCTTGGCACCACAGCAAGGGCACTGTCACTACCTGCCAGATCGGAGTTGAAAGCCATCGAAGGGGAAAGGATGTCAGAGAACTGATTTTGGGGAAAGTAACAACCCTTTTAGCTTTATGCCCTCTCCTACATAAGAAATCCTCCTAGTGTACCAGTTCTACAACCTTCCTTTTTACTGTTCCTACCAGCAACTCCACAGGAAGCTCTTAACAAAATATACACACTCACAGCAGTTCTGTTTGAGATGATGTTAGAAGCGAAATCCCTTATTCCACAACCAAAAAGAGATGTGAGTTAAAGACAAACAGCTTAAGCCATTTGGTAAACACATATGTGCTTTATTGTCTTGTTGACCTGACAGCTGCACTGCTTGAAAAGGCAGGACGGGGAGTCATGACCTGCTCCTACCTCCTCTTTGAGACTTGCTACCTCCAGAGCCAGCTCACATCAACACAACGAGCACATAAAACCACAGACAAGATTTTCAGTGACTGGAGTGTCATACGCTGGGATGTGAGAATTGTGCAGAGCTTCCAAAGACGCCCTCTCTAGACATATTTCATTGCATCCAACTGTCCCGGGACATCTCTGCACTGTGGGATGTGCACGGTATGTCATCCCACAAAGTCTTTAGCTTTGTTTCCTTAAGCTACAATAAAACCTCTTTAGACGAGATCTATGTGGCTGTCCCTTCTTAATGGAAAAAAAGCACTACATTTCTTATATTATCATTTTCTCCAGGTTCAAATATAATTTGTTCTGCTCCATAATGCAAAACTTCACCATTTCAAACTGGCCCAATTGCTTATCCAATTACATAATTGTTTCAACTATAAAAAACTAAATAGTTTCCAGAGATTTTTTTTGCTATGTTTAAGTAGATTTGAAGCGCTAGAATTTAACTGAGCTTTAAAAAAAAAAAAAAACCCTTATGCTTTGGAAGATGTTAACTTTGGCTTCCAAAAGGGATTAGCCGTAATACTAAACACATGCTATCATAACTCAGGAAAACAGAGACACACAGACTCTTTTTTTTTCAGTGATTTTGGACATTGTCTCCATGTGTAACTTTATACATAAATAAGAATTCTTTCTCTCTCACCCCACCCATGCATTTTTAATATTGTCTCTGGAAAAGGTTTCCTTAAACACTTCAAGGAAGCTGCTTCTTCTCCAAAGACTTTTTCCTGCCTCCCTCCTTAAATGAAGAACTTGGGTGGCCTCTTTTCTGATAAAGGGCATCAGCTCTGTGAGCTTTGGAGTTTCAGCTCTTTCCCTGAGCATTTGTCCTGACTTATGCCTTTACACGTGGTGAATGAAGCAGGTGCTCTAGAAAGACTCCAGGAGAAAACGTTGTGCCAGCAATGTTCCCGTAGCAATAACTGCAATGAGGAGAAATTTAGAACTACCTTGGCAGCAACACTCACGAGCAGTTTTGATCCAGAGACTGCTGCAATTTCGAAAATTGCTGGTTTAGGAATGTTTTGGAGCCCAGATAGCTCTGACAATGCCTCAGAAACCTCAGCACAGTTGCTCCTCACTCTCACAGTTGCCCTCACTCAGGGCACAGTTTGGACAGTTGGTCACTGTCCCTCTCAATTGCACTGATCTATCCTTGATTCAAAATGGTCTGAGAGGAGAGAGGATTTAGCAGATAGGATAGGTGGGGATCTGGAGCACACGATGTACAGGGAGGGACTGAGGGAACTAAGCTTGTTCAGTTTTGAAAAGAGAAGGCTGAGGGCAATTTTACTACTGTCTTCAACTGCCTTATGGGAGGGTATTGGAAGACACAGACAGACTCTTCTTGGAGGTTCACAGCAATAGGACAAAAACAATGGACACAAGCAGGCAAGTGAGAAACCCTCATACTACAGAAAAAATAATTACTCTGAGGATAAGCAAGCATTGGGCAAGCAGACTGCTCGGAGGATGGGAAATCTCCATCCTGGAAGATGGCAAAACCCTAGATGAGGCTCAGAGCAACCCGTGTATGTGACCCTGTCTTGAGTGAAGAGCTGGATTCGGTGACAGCTAGAGGTCCCTTCCAACCTGATTTTTGCAGTGTTTCTGTGATTCCTCATGTATTGTTCCTTTTTGTGTTCTTCTGTGCTAGTGGCTTTGTGTAGCTGTGCTCTGTTTCATTTGCTCTGAAACCTGCATGAGAAATAATTTTGGCTTGCACAGATTTGAGGATCTACCGAGTGACGATTTGGGGATCCCAGAAAAGTGGTCATTCTTTCACCTTCACAAAATATCATTGACCTTCCAATATCTAAGAACTTCTGTTTTGATACTACAGCAGCAAAAAAAATTCTTAGGATGTGTTCCACATTCCAATAAAATCAGTAAGATGATATAGGAGCACGAATCAGTCCCATGCTTGCCAAGTACTTTGATATTCTTGGAAAACAAGTCTGTAGAGGTTTTAGCTATTATTAATTAACATGATTACTGATTCTTGTAAAATACTGCCTGCTTGGAATACTGTAATGTCACTCTTTAAGTGGCACACTATTTCAACATGTACTTGCAACTTAAACCAGAACATGGTGTGTATTTGTCAGTCCAGACGTGTATACACACACACAGAGACAAACATACACAGAGCAAGTGCTGCATATGGTCCAGCCATCTGTCCTTCCTACCCTAACTTCAGGGGAACAAAGGATTACTCAACTGGTTCTACTGGGCATTTGACATTTCAATAACCAACTGAGGAACTGATTGGCCAAAGTGACAAGTCAACAATAGTGTGTTTGCTCATTCCAATGACTAACAACTCCTCCTAGTGCTCACACAGTGCTTTGCGGATAAATTACATAATTCCCTGCTAGGGTTGCACAACATAATTTGGTTTGGGATGTAGAGCTGTGGTTTGTGTTGGCTGAATTCAGCCAACACATTTCAGCATTCCCCCCAGCAGTACAAGCTCAGGAGCGGGTGGAAGGATCTCGTTGTCACAGGAATGTGTGCCTATAGCTCACGGAGAAATCCATCATCAGTGATGGGTACTTGAACTCCTTATGCAAGGAGTAGGCCCTCAATGTGTAATCCAGGATCACCAGATTGCTGCAGGAAGAGCAGAAAGAATGGTATAAACCTCACCCACATGCAGTGATGAGGCTGCTTCCTAGAGCTGCCAATCTGAGCCCCCATCCACTTGGGATCCATATTCTGCACCTCACCAACAGAGGGACCTCAGCACTTTCTTTCATAGGAATAAAATCTACCCTTCTCTTTCAAGACATGGAAGACAGAATCATACTGAGGAAGGTGTTGTATGCACACTCTTCCACGAGGGTCCCACTTAAGACATGGGGCAACCAGTATTAGTCTCAGACTGGTGGTTGGGACAATCACTTAGACTTTCAACTTGACTTTCAACCTCTGTTCCTGATGCTATGTATGAAAATCCATCTGCATGAGTAGATCCAGGAAAGAAGTTTATACCACAAGATTCCTGACCCTCAGGAGATTACCCTAATATCAGCATTTGTATTTGCTCTCTTTCTGACAAAATGTATCTTGAA
This sequence comes from Aegotheles bennettii, assembly GCA_013398125.1. Lineage (NCBI taxonomy): Eukaryota > Metazoa > Chordata > Aves > Caprimulgiformes > Aegothelidae > Aegotheles > Aegotheles bennettii. The sequence continues at coordinate 95,620 of VZRW01010440.1, forward strand.
CACCTTCCAAGTAGAAGTTGGGAGAGGCCTTCTCTTTCAGATTCTGTTGTTAGATTGGTGTCCTAGGAAGTGGGCATGTGTGTCCCTGTAGGTGTATGTGAGGAATGAACTGGGCTTTCCTACAATCGTAGTGAATCCTCTGCTGACGGGGTCTTCCCTTCTAGGGGACAATGCTGGGTTTGCTCTTCTCAGCAGACACAGCTGTCTGCACTTGGTGGGAATCCCTTTCTGTTGGAGTCTCCTTAGTGTACTGTGATAGAGATCAGATGTACACAGACAAGTGCTTTGTTTGTAGAACTGCAGGCCCAGAGCATGACGGTCAAAAGTCAGAAGAACTTCAACATCAGGTAATGAAGGACTTTTCATGATTAGATACTCTGGACCTTGGTGTCTACTGAAGGAGGATTTTCAGAGCTATAGTCTTTCATGATTAGATACTCTGGACCTTGGTGTCTACTGAAGGAGGATTTTCAGAGCTATAGTCACCCATTTAAATACCTAATCAGTACCACATTGGGTGACTGAGACTCACAAACAATGAAGATTTTAGGTACCTGATCCTTATGTAGGCTCCACATTTTCAGTCATATACTTGACCCAATTTGTGGAGTGTGTGATGGATGCCGGCATCTGCTTCGTCTCCCAGGTGGTACCAAATACACAGAAGCTAAGGATTGGCCATACTGCCCAGCTTGAGCACTAGATTTTTGCTGGATCCAAGCTAGAAGATAAAATGGTGCACAGGCTGTTTCCTGGTCATGGATTGCTGCAGTTTCCATCAATCCAGGTCACCTCTCTTACTGCCCAGGATGTGGTGGCTATGCCCAAGGGACCTGCAGGAGCAATCTTGACCCTGCTAACCCTGCACGTGGGGAGAAAACCATGCCATGGTGCCCACCAGCACCTTAGTTCAGTGGTCAGACACAGGTCTTGCCCTATTTATTCGCAGAGATGAGTCTGAACTTTTAGCTCAGATTACTGAGGCCCATATTTCTATTTATGGAGGTGCCGGGTTTACTTCACAATGTACCAGCGTCCCTTGGGAGATGTTCTGTTTCTGCTACGCTTCCTCCCACATAAGGACTGATGGATTTATTTTATTGCTTTTTAGTATTTACACTTGATGGTGGATAACAGGTATACCAATGCTGGCGCAGCTATGAGCACAGACTATCACCTGCACAAATGTAATCAGTATCTCAGGCTATAAAGTCTTTGATGACAGACAGTATCTTTCTTGTGGATAGAAAAGCACTTCCTAGCCAAACCAGTCTGAACCATCACCAGCTAAGTACTATCTTTCTGACTTTCTATCCCTGTCTCTTAAGTTGGGAGTTGCTAGGGAATTTATTCATACTTGTGCTTCTATCTTCACTGCCAAAAAGTGGGTGATTTGAACAAGTCCTTGCTACGTGAAATCCTGCTGAGGTACATCTCAGAGAGGAAAAATCCAGATGTATCCAACAGATAATGTCACGAGACAGTGAAAAGAATAAACATTCTTCCAAAGTTTTGAATGGGAAATACAGCTACTGATTGCAATGAAGGTGAGCAACCCGAAAAAATATATTAACACCTTCTGCTAGTGCAAGTATTTCAATGTCAGCTCTTAAACATATCATAGCATTATATATTCCATGCACATGGTGGCATATGTACTTACATGGTATGCACTAAGGATGCACCATACAAGTAACACACAAGAATTTCATCCATAAAATCAAGACCACTCATTTTCTCCTAATTTCGCAGGCAGAGAGCAGCTCTGCTGGCATTCCTCTCTGCCCAGCACATCTCACCTCTGAGATTCCTGGAAGCAAAACCTGCTGGCCCTGAGCCACTGTGATTGTTTGGTGAAAGGTCTGCACCTCCAGAGAGGTCACCCGAACAAGAGGCTGTCCAGGTGGAGCTCACAGGGCATCAGGGCCCTGGTCAATACAAGTCTGGAGCACAGATGTCAGCATTGAAAGGCCAAGTCTGAAAATCACTAGAACTGTTTCGTAAATAATGTGGAGGATAATTAATGACCCCATTATAAAGACACAGCTATGGAAACAATTACAAATTGACTTTTGGCAGACATTTTTGGCAGAGTTGATCCAAAATAGCAGAGAGGGTCTCATGGGATCTGTTTGCTGCACACAACATTTGCCCATCGGCTCCTGGGGAAGCCGAGGGTCTATACAGACAACCGGATCACAACTGAACCACAAAGATGGGTGGCTTTGGACTGACCTGTTTTTTAGTGTTCCTCCTCCAAAGGGATTAAACCTTTTGGCATCCTATGCAGAGCATGAGCCTCAAAACTTCACCTACCCTTGTTATGGTCAAAACACGTACTGTGACCTACAAACGTGCAAGTGTGCAGACTTCTGCTAATGTGCTACAGGGATCTGCACTGGGCACACCCCACTCATAACACAGTTCTTGGACCTGGGCTTTCCAAGGAACTGAAAAGCAGCATACTGTTCATAAACCTTTTCAAGACTGGAGGACAAAAGGAATGACATTCATTTCAGTATTTACAGTCAGGGCTTTATAAATTGTGTTAAGATCTTTGAAGTCTGAATAACTGTTCTCCTTTCCCTCTCCATTCTCATTCATGTATTTCTGCCTTTTTCTTGTGTGTGCTTTTTTAAGAAGGTAAATTAAAATGGGAAGCAGCAAAGCAATGAACAGAGCTTTGAAAATACTATTGTGGCCCATCATATATGGATCATACTATTGAAATCTCTGATTATGCCATTAACTGATTTAATTCCCCAGAAGACAACAAACAAGAAGGACAAACATACTCCCCAATATCAGACCATTGAAATATTTCTTTCTGGGAAGTTGGACTATCCCACAGAGATGAACAAGTATCCTTTCATGTCTGCCAAGCACTCACTTGCTCTTCCTTAAAATCACTTCTCTTGCGGTCCTTTCAGCCCCAGACTCCATGCCACATTTCCTTCCCATGCCTCTCAATTTCAGTTTCATGACTTGTTTGATAAGCTCAATGACTTCTTTCTCTCATGTAATCCAAGGACAACATTTTTAAGTGTCTTGTCATTTCAGGTGCCTCCAGGACTTTTTAGGAATTCAAAAGAAGACCCATTACAAAATTCAGTTCCTTCAGTATTTCCAAGCTTAGAAGACTTGGCCTTCCTATGCAGTTTGCAGTGTTGTGGACCCCAGGTGACTGGCCATCACATTAAAAAAAATTAAAAACAGAAAAAAAATGAGAAAGGAAAATTATGATTGTGTATCTATGCAAGGAAATGACACACATCCACCTCCTTTCTCAAGCAAGCAGTTTCAGAATGGTTGTTTGAGTTACAGCTGCCCAAAGATGGCTATGAGTAGTGAGCTCCAGATTTGCTCATCCAGGACACCAGAGAGACCTTTGTCATAACTAGCAAGCAGAGCTGAATCAACAGCAAGCAGCAATTTGACCGTACAAAGATATACATCTGTCCATCATTTCATTCTGCCTAAGTTCACTTTTAAATAACCATACACAAAAGCCACCACAGCCATAGCAACACTTTTCTAAACAAACTGATCCTCAACGTAGTATTTATACATTTATGTAACCCCTTCTTAGGCAAATGTAGGGGTATGTATGGTGCTACAGTTAGTATTTAAACAGACATATATATATACATACTGATATATATCTGTGTATGTGTGTATATATATATGTACATATACATATTACAGAATAATGGTGATGTCCTATAAGGCACAGAGTTCCGTGAAGGTGGACAATGATTCAAAGCGCAGTTCATTGCCCTGTGAGGGGAGTCCCTACCTAGAGAAGGCCAGATCACCCTGCGTGCCAGTTCAGCCACCAGCCTGGCAGCAGACTAACGCAGCAGAAAAATATGGCATTGTGTTCTTCAGTGTTAGTTGATCCAGCTGATGGGAAAGCCCAGTGAGTACAAGAGCTAGTTGGAGGGAGCAGACAGACTGGAGGAAGGGACATCACCCGTTCAGGATCTTTTAATGAAATCAGCTCAGTGGACCCACAGCCCCAGCTGTTCTTCTGGAAGAGCCTTTTTCTCTGCCCCGTGACTGTGGAAAGAGCCCAGGGAAACAAGTCTTCCTTGTCTTACCCTTACTAAATATCCCACGCAGTGCTTACACTAGGATTTACAACAGCTTAACTAAACAGATCACAAAACTGATTAAAGTAAGTCCATGGAATTCAAGATGCCTGAATTTCCACAGTTTAACCACATCAGTTAGTTTTAATTTCTTGTCTTGCCTTGTCCTCTTTTGCAACACGTCTGAAGCAGCATCGCACGGCCCTGCAGATGAAGGGTTCTTTGAGCTGTTTCTGTTATTTGAAGACAACTTGTAATGGGAGGGTTTCAGCGGAGAGCAGTGGAACAGCTCAGAAAGAATATTAACATACTTCAAAGTGGTATTATATAGCTGTGACAGCTAGAACAGCTTGGACATTTCACCCCATGCCTCTTGCAAGTCAGAAGATAAGAACACAATCCCCCTAAGGCAAAATATTGTCATACTTCTTACTTAACACTCTGTATCCATGAAAAATGCCTTTCAAAATTATTCAAATAATGGGAAAATAAACATTAAGTGTTCTTCAAGCATATGTGTTCTGTAAGATGACTATTTTGCAACTTTATATATACTCTGTGAATCATTTAGTCTGACTATTTAAACTGCTGCATATGCACCTACTCTTGTAGCACTATGAATCCAACTCAGAAACATAAGATTCTGGATTACTTAACTTGAAAGCTTAGTTTGCAAGTCTATAAAATTACCAGATTCATTTTTCATTACAGAAAAATTGTTGTCATGAACTGAGGAAAACTGATCAATTGAAACAACCAAAGCTTGGTGTAAATTATTTCATATATGATGTTAGGGTAAATTGTTATTTAACAAGAGGAAAAAGTCTTTTAGTACGGACTCTGTAAATCTGTTTCCTGAGCTTAGTTATTACAAAATTGTGATCAAGTGGTTAGAAGATCTGGGCAAATGAAGGAACAGTTGTTAGTGAAGCATGCAGACCAACAGGTTTAATCCTCTGCAGCAGCAGCAGCTGGGACCTTAGGGAAGAGCTCTATAGGCACAAAACACATTTGTTATAAACACAGCATTTGCAACCAGGATGGGCAGGTCAGCCTTGGTAACTCACAGTTATGGGAAAGATGTGGACAATCATCAAAAGCTATTAAGATGCCACAACCCTGGTAGCAGTCTCCTGTGTGCTTCCCATCTGCTTCACCCAAGGAACAAAACACATTTAGCTCTGTAGGAAATGAGTATGGGGTCCACCCCTAGGGCTCAGCTGAAGGGAGGCAGCTCCTTCAGCCATGATGGTCTCCTTGCTCATGGAAGAGCTCTAAAAAAACCTGTGCTTTGCAGTGTGATCCACTAACGGCTGAAGTTACTTTAAATTACAACAGCAGTGGCCAGTTCCATTTTGTGTGGTTCTATTCACAGTGGTTCTAGAGCATGCAACAGCTGGAAAGGTAACTGCCTGCTCACAAAGAAAATTGAAGGTCCCCAGGTGTCTCCTTGTACAAAATGTATGCTCCAGTCAGACACACGGTTCTCAAGTTTCTCGCTCAGCCTTGTTTAGAGTGTCAGGGCACAGTCAGCAAACTGAACTCTAGAAAGCACTGTCATAAAATCACGGATTGGACTTTATTGAAAAAGTCTCTTCAACTCCTGGGAAAAGCATAGAGGTGGAGTTTGGTGTTAGAACTAGTCTGCACTTCTGCACACACGTCATTCCTGATAGTTGGACTTGATTCAAGACTCTACCCATGCTGTAGATCAGACATTTGAAATCAGTGATTTGGTCTGCTTCACTGAATGTTGAAATCCTTGCAGTAAGAGAAGCCAAATTAGCCAAGACACTGCAGATTTTTCGGAGATGTAGTAAAAGAAAAGGGTAAAAATAACAGCAAAACCATGCTAGAAAAGATAACTCTCTTGCATAAAGAGTGTTCTGAATTGCAGGCTGCTGGCGTGGCTGTCTGGGGAATGAGGTGTAATTCATCCCTTTAGTCCCTTGGCTGAACCACCATCTCATACAGTTAGGCTTGAGAAGGGGAGCAAGTGATGGGTAATCATGTTTTTATCCTCAAGGATGAGAAAGGGAAGAACCTTTAGCAGCCCACCCATAGTGTACTAACATGTGGTTGAGGCACACGGTGTCCTTGCACAGAGGCTGGTGAAACCCAGGCAGCACATGGCAGATCTGCACAAGAGGTGATCAACCAGCAGCCACGTGCTGCTTCCAAGTAGATGAAGCACAGATCCTCTCCAGGCCTATAGCTCATGTTCTGCTGGGTTAGCCACATCCCCAGCTTGGAGGGCAAATTAAATACACATGCACAAACTGAAACTATGCAGGCCTTGTTCAGCCTATCAGTAGAATGGAGGGGTGGCTGCTGGAGTATGCCCAGCTCTTTGGATGTCTATGACACTGGACTGGCAAACTTTGACATGTGACTCAGGGGACAAGAGGGTTAGCCTCTCAGCTGCACTGCCAGCTGAGCATGGATCTGAGCCTGCACTACGGATCATGCCTGACTACTACCAAAGGTGGACAACATGAAAGTCATCTTCACCAGCAAACATCCTGAGACTTACAGGGTGGACAGTTGGAGCCCAACCAACCATTTGGGTGTAGATCATGGTGTCAGGAGGGCCTGTTACTCATCCCTGCTGCAAGAGGAGAAGCAGTCAGCCTTGCCACCTGCTTCCATGGCCATGGGACAAAGCATTCCCAGCAAAGCTGCAGTGTAGCCCTAGAGCTGCCATGAGACTTTCTAGACATAATTTTCCCTCTTGCGGGAGTATGGAAAACAAGATTCTGTAAGAGCTGAGGACCTAGGAAAATCATATTGCTGTCCTCCATGAGGCTTCTGCCTGGAAAACAGCAACTCAGCAAGTGCTGTCATGATGTGCTGGTGCAGATGTGCTGGCTGTGTGCATTTGCCATCTGATGCCGTTGACTTCTGTGTCTCCATTTGGGATTCTCTGCAAGAAGGTGCTTTGTGCCGTTACAGACCTTTATAAAGATGTTGTCAGATGGTCCTTAGTTACTTAGTGAAGCTTGCATTGACTGTAACTATATTTAGTCCAGTACTCCTATATTGAAAGATGCTGTATAGAAATGCAAAATTAATACATTAAAATTTAAACAAGGCGAAGATCTAAAATACTAAAGTAACCCACTATAGTCAATTCAGTCCTCTCTGTATTCAGGATACTTTTGTCAACCAGCCTTTCCATATAAATTGATTTCAAAATAGAAATCTCAGTGTCATTATTTCAAAAGAGAGGACCCAATCTTTTTTCCAATTATAGCTAATGAACCAATCTCACTGCCTGTAGGGAGAACAACATCCAGGTGTTAGCTACAAACTCAAAAATCTTCAGTTTTCACATCACCTTATTCTGCAAAGTTCTACTCATAAATAGCATATAAAGCACCAATAGCTTGTAAGTAAAGCAACTGGTGAATGGACAGATGGGCTAGTACATGGTTAAGTACTTTATAAAATTTAATAGCTCTATGAATTTACTTTTAAAGAGGGTTTTAGTTAACAAAATGCCTTTCTTTGACATGTTCATATCCATATAACCCATGTTTTCCCCTGGCACATTCATACCCAAATAAATCTTGTCTCTATTTAAGCTAATAAGGAATTAATGCCCTTTCATAAAATATTAAAATACGGAAAACTAATATGAAGTATGACTAAACTTCTCAACAAGAACTTTTTAAAAACTAAACTACTGGTGTGTCTGTACATCTCAAGTTTGTATTTTGCTGTATTATTAATTTACACAAACTGTGTGTTTGATATTGCCTGAATTGAACAGACTTTTACCGCAACTGTTCCCTTTATGTAAATTGTGTGTGGTGCAGTTCTCATCACTAGTTGCAACCTTTTGATGATATTCTGCAGAGTCCTGCTAACCACGATAGCATAAGAAGCCTCGGCCAGCTGCTAATAGATGCGTGCTAGGCCTTTTCTGTGTTTCTTTTTACCATATATAGAAATGAATACAATCTAAATCTTAAAATGAAACTCCTTGGGCATCTGAGGAGAGCTTGGATCTAGATCCAAACTTCGAATCTCCAGCCCAGTTGTTGCAGTAGAGGTCCCCTGCTTTTACAGCTGATTTGTTCTGCTCTCAGAAGCGTGACCTCAGCAATGGAGCAATATGAACCATTAAATAAAACTCATGCTGCCCTCTGCCAGCTTTAGCTGTGATAGCATTGCTAGTTGTACTCTCGCCTGCCATCTTTTGATCTTCTCTGTAAATTGTCCAGCCTTATGATTCTGGTGTTACACACATGGAGCTGAAGAGCTGCCTCCTTTGCACTGTTAGCTCTACCTTTGTGAGCCTAAACAGTTTTTTCTTTTCAGAAATGGCTACGTGTGCCCTATAGACAAACTGAGGTTAAAGCCTGTCTTCTTACCAGCTGCACACTGCGAAGAGCAGCTGGAAATAGGGCTCAGGGAGACAGTTGAACAGGGTTTAAATGCCGTGTATGCTACCTGCACACTTCTAAAGCATTTGTTGGAGTGTGGTATGTGCGGGGGAACCAAAGATGGACTTTGCAAATTCAATGTGGATTGGGCAAAAGACCTTTTTATTTACTGAACTATCTCTTATATACATTTGTACCACATGCCTAATATGCGCTCTCTGACTGGTTAACGTCCCTCTTACGTGGGGCAGTCATGCACACTAGCAACACTCCCATTGGTCCAATTAGCAACACTCCATTGGTCCATACTCTTCCTGGCAATGCACCTTCCACGTCATCCAGAAGCAGTGACACCTCACTTCCTGGTGTCTCTTCCTGTGCCCCTTCCTGTGTCCGACTTGGAAACAATCGATGTTCTTCCTGTTTCCTGCTCCTCGAGATGACCTTTGGTATGTGGCTGCGTGTTTAATCACAAGGCTATCAAATGGCTGGTTCACCACATGCTATCATCCTCTAAACACAACCCAACAGGTATGCACTGTATTTTCAGACGTGATGGGAAAGGAGAGGCAAGCTGAAAAGGAAAAACAGATCACTGCCCA
>VZRW01010445.1:160-16400 GCA_013398125.1 Aegotheles bennettii
TTGACTTCATTTGCAAGGTTTAATTACAAGGAGGCATTAGCTTTCCTAGTTGCTACCCTACATCCTCTGACAACAGTCTTATATTCCTCCCAAGTGTCCAGCTCCTCCTTCCAACATCTGTATACTCTCTTCTTCCTCTTGAGTTTGCCCAGCAGTTCCTTATTTAACCATGCAGGCCTCCTGTCTCCTTTTCTTGATTTCCTAACTATTGGGATGCTCAGATCCTGAGCTTGGAAGAAGTGGTCCTTGAATGCTGACCAACTATCTTGGGTCTCTTTATCATCTAGGACCCTGTCCCATGGGATCTCCCCTAGCACTTGCTTGAAGCAGCTAAAGTTGGCCCTGATAAAGTCCAGGATTTAGGTCATGCTAGATATTCTGTTCCTACTGCACAAAATCCTGCAGCCAAGGCTGTCCTGAATTGCCACTTCTTCAACTAGACCCTCCTTGTTAATGAGTATAAGATCCAGCAGCGCTCCTCTCCTAGTTGGTGTATCCACCATTTGCATCAAGAAGTTATCATCAATGCATTGGAGGAACCTTCTGGACTGAGAATGGCTGGCTGAGTAGGCCTTCCAGCAAATATCTGGATAGTTAAAATCACCTAGGAGGACCAGGTCCTGTAATTGTGAGGCTGCTATCAGCTGCCTGTAGAAGGCCTCACCAACTTCCTCATCCTGATCAGGTGTCCTGTAATAGACACCCACAACAGTATCACCCATGCTAGCCTGCCCCTTAATTTGCACCCACAAACTCTCAACTCGCTCTTTATCTGCCCCAGGACAGAACTCAATACATTCCAGTTGCTCTCACATAAAGAGTCACTCCACCGCCTCACCTTGTTGACCTGTCTTTCCTAAAAAATGACATATCCATCCCTGAACACATTCCAGCCATGTGAGCTGTTCCACCATGTCTCAGTAATGGCCACCAGCCCATACCCCCCTGACAGCACACAGATTTCTAACTCCTCTTGTTTATTTCTCCCACTGTGTGCATTGGCATACAGGCATTTCAGGGAAAGAGCTGAGAACGATGACTGCACCCTAGGGGTGTGGGAGCCTTCTGGTCTTCATTAGTACTAAAACACTGCCACAGTGGTGCAAACCCAGCTACACCCCTTTCCCCCCTCAAATCTAGTTTAAATCTCTAGGAATGAGCACTGCTAACTCTTGCCCCAGAACCCTTTTCTCCCTGGTAGTTCAGCCTTTCCCATGTTTTTTCATCAGGCCTGGTGTCTTATAAAATCCAAAGCCCTGTCTGCAGCACCAGCTTGGAAGCCAGGTATTTACAAGCTGGATCCTATCCCACCCTGTGTCACCACCTATAAGTGGAAGGAAGGAAGAGAAGATAACTTGGGCCCCAGACTCTTTCACCAACCATCCCAAGGCTTTGAAGTCCCTCTTCAATCCCCTTAGACTACAGGATGCACCTTCCTCCCCACCTGTCTGGAAGACCAATAAAGGGTAATAGTCTGATGACCTCACCAGGTTGGGAAGTTTCTGATTCAGGCACCAGGAAGACTGCAGACTTCCTTTTGATGAGGGTCAACCCTGCATATCAGGCCCTCTGTTCTCTTTAGGAGTGAGTCACCAATAACTATGACTTTTCTCTTCTTTTTCGTGGAAGAGGTTGTTACATGCCTGGAAGGCCTACCTGACTGTGGTATGGAATACTTCTGTTGGTCAGCTTGGGTCAACTGCCTTGGTTTTCACTCCTCCTAGCTTTTGCACCTGGCTAACTCAAAACTGTAAAGACCTTGGAGGTTGTGGATGCCCCCTCCCTGGAAGCGTTCAAGACCAGGTTGGATGGGGATTTGAGCAACCTGGTCTGGTGGGAGGTGTCCCTGCCCATGGCAGAGGGGTTGGGACTGGATGGTCTTTCAGGTCCCTCCCAACTCAAACCATTCTGTGATTCTATGATTGATCGGTATGGCAACCCATATACCATGGTTGGCCACAAACTAAAACAAAATGTCTGTCCAACTTTGTTCCCACTGGATTGGATGCTGCAGTCTTCTCAAAAATGCATTTTTCTTGAATAGAAAGTTGATTCTATGGTTCTATTCCTATGCAACAAAGCCAAATCTGAAAACTGTTTTTCATCAGTTTTTTTCTAAATTTACAGTGCCTTCTTCTCTTTATTTCATCATTATAGTTATTCTTATTCTGGAACTCTCTTATTTGTTAAAAAATACTAATCCTATTTTGCTCTTAAAGTGATTTTTATTTTAAACACAGAAATACCCTTTAAAAGTGGTTATATTTCAAGGTCTCATATCTTAATCCAATCTACTGGTTTAAAAAATGTCGTGTTCAGCACAATATATAGCTCACATTTTTCAAAGTGCTTCAGATACTATGAGAACTTCTAAGTATGTCATTCTTACTAAAATAGGCCTATTTCTTTACATAATTCTTAACTACACCATCTTGCCTTCCCAAAGCCATGCTCGAGCTTCAATTTTTATATGAGCACTTGTATTCAATACGGTAAAAAGCCCTTTTGCAACTTATCTCAACACAATTTATAAAATGACTCAACACTGCTATTCCCCTTTATAGATACAGAAACATGGTCAGAGGTTGTAGTGTCATAAGTGGTTAAGCCAGAGTAAATTCATGCTACCCATGAATGGAGGGGTCCTTTATTTCTTTCTTCACTCCAGGTTGTGTATTCCTGGGCTCAGAGGTTCGCAGCCAAGTAGAATCACTAACTCATCTGGCTGAAAAGCAGCCAAGAAAAGAACTGGGAGTAAACAAAAACTGAGACAGGAAGTATCATTTTAGTACATATTAATGCTTTACACAATGAAACTTCTAGGAGATACAGATCCCCCAAGGGTTGACAGCATAAAAACCAGACCCCATGCCCACAGCTTCTGCGCCTAGGCTTGTATATCAGCCGTACCATGCAAACGTTACCACAGCATAAATGTTTAATAATGCCGTGAGACAATGTGATTGATATAACTAGAAAGCAAATCCAGTCGTGTATTGACTGCACTATTGCGCTTCCCCTGCAGCCTAACTCTGGGAGTTAATGAAACAAAAGAAGTACATTACATTCATGCTGACAACAAAAAAAAAAAACAAAGCAGGGATCTTTTAGCAATTCTAGGAACCTTCTGTAAAGGTTAGTTGGCTTAGAACAGCAGTAAGCCCCAATCTCTATGGGGAAAATAAGTGATGATATAATGTGGTCATCCCAAATGCATGGTTATAAAGACTTTATAACACACCATGCTTTGCAAGGCACTATAAAGATTTTATGGCCCTGCATTTGGGATAAGTGCTTTGCTCATGAGTGATGGAGCCACCAGTGAGTTAAGCAAGTCTTTGCCAGAGGAGTGGCATAGAACATAATCATCTTAATTGCACTCCACACCACCTCATGTAGTAATCTGGGGATGGACCCTTTCAGTTTCCATTTTACCTTTTCTTTTTTTTGTCCCTGTTAGAAGACCAGTGATTAGAAGCAATGTTATATTATGAGTGGCAGAACTAATTTCCATCAACAACATCCTTCAGCAGCCATTTATGTAATAAAGTTGTGCCAATCCAGTTTGTACAGTTGAAATGCGACTTACAGATGCCTGCGCTATTGTCATCACCACAAATGTGATGGACATGTGCTTGGGAGGAGCAAGGAAGACAGTAGTGGCCACTATCCTGGGAGACTTAATATCCCTCTTCTCCTGTAGACTCTGTACCTCTGTGTGCATTCATTGAAGAATGAAGCCTAAACCATTCTTCTGCATTTCTTTTGACAAGCTCCATGTTTCATGGGTTTCCTGTGTGTCAAGTTACCCAGCCAATATGCAGCACAGTCCCTAAGATAAAATAACCTCTGTACAAATTTGGGCCCCATAGCTACACAGTGACTGTAATAGAAGGCAATTAATCTCTGTCCCCTTCCTCATTTTACACTGAACAGTGTTATCCAACAGCCACTTCCTCAGACAACTACTTGAAAGGAAATGCTGCTAAATATACCCAGGAATTCATCTCATATGTTAAAAGGGAGAATGGACCCACCTTCAAAGAAGTGCTTGGCAAGTTAGCCAGTCTGGAGGTCACCATAGAGGGTCTGCAGCTGATTATCCGAAGCAAACAAAACTAAACCTCTATAATTCAAAGCAAACATAATTTTCTGAAATCACTTCTTTTTTACTTTTATGCTTATATGTTGTATTTGTCTCTCTTGTATGCAAGCATACTGGTGGGCTTCTGTGTGGGCTGGAATTCAGGTTGCATTTTGCTGGGTTTTACCTGTTAGGTACAGGCAATTTGGCAAGGAACTAGTCAGTATATCTTAAGTCAACACATATTAGCCTAGCTGACTATCCTGAGTGGATAAAGTCAGCAGGCAGACAAGGTCTACTGGACCCTTTTTTCAAAACTGAGGCTTACTTGATTTGTAAGTGTTTTGTATTCTTTCTTCTCCACAATCTCATCAAATTATCCACCAATAAAGAAAGACTATTTTGAATTGCATGCACTTCCTGTCATATTGCTCTCTTTGACTGCTGAGGTACTACTGCTGGGATCTGCTACCAGTTTTACCATTTCTGAATACTGGGGATCTGGTTTGTGAAAACTGTTTGGAAAAGATGTCACAGCATGCATATTTTTCTGCATCTATAATTTATGTATTGCTGTATGTATATATGTGTAAAACTAATTTTAGTACTTGAAGTAAGGAAATAAAGAACAAAACATTTTTAACAGCAAATCTTCAATCTACAGAGAGATGGGAGGGTGTATTCATCAAATGGGGTGTAGATTCTGTGACAAGATCAGAGGGGGCTACAAAGGAGTACAAAAAGAATGCAAAAGAACAGTAACAGGGAAAACAAGACTGAGTAAGAATTACATGCAAAACATGAAAAGAAAACCAAAACAAATTGATAAGACTATGCCATATGGGAAGTAGTATTCTTTTGCAGAGTACAATTTTGATCTGAAAAAAAATACGCAAATGTATGACATTTTTCCCCACAGACCTGCACCCTGTGCATTTCGCTTTAGAGCAGAAGAAAAATAAAATCTGCTTTCAATCTCTGTTCACATACCAAAACCAGCAAAGACACAGGGAGCTGATTTGTATTTCCTGTTATACATCAGTACAGCTGTTTAATAGGTTTCAGTCACCTGAGCAAAACTGCAGAAAACACTGGGATTTCCAGATGGCAGTGAGGTCCAGTTCAAAGATGGTAGACTTGCTGTGGTACAACTGAAGGCTTGATTTGGCCCATCAAGTGCTTCATTACTGGCAAACACATGTGAGAAGAAAAGAATCCAGTGTGAACTTCAAGTCCAGGTTATATTCACATGGGTTGACAGACAGGAACAAAATTAAGTGTCTTTTTCATTGTGCACAGAAGACATTTGATATGTAAATAATTTAGAGATTACAGGCATAGAACCCCACAGTGCCATTTTTAGAATAATTTTTCAGCATAGAGCTGCACTTTAAACTGTTGCCAGATAATCAAAGGATTTGGGAGCATCAAATGATGCTACTATACCTGATGCTATTACCTTTCTGCCAGAAACCATCAATTTATGTCACTGAAGAGGAGAAAAACAAGCAAACAAAAGACAGATGAAAAGATGAACCAATTGCTCTCTCTTTTCACCTGCTTGCATGATCTAAGGGAGACCCTCAGCACCTGCCTTCACAAAATTACGTTGTTAGAGTCCAGAGCCACCCACACTGACAACATATGGCTCATCAAATGCTTTGGGATGTGTTCCTGAAAACTGTACGTGTATCTTGTGCAATGCTGAAACCAGTGCTCTGTCTCACCTTGGGCACTTTCCTGAATGTCTAACCTCCCCCCATAGCAATCTGAAAGCTTCGGCACTGAAAGACAACTCATTCAGAGATAAATAATGTTGGGACAAGATGTCCACAAGCCATACAGCTTTCAGAGCTGCATATGGGCTGTGCATGGGTCTTATATAGTTGAGCACAGTGTGAAAAGGGGGAGCCTCTTCCATACAACTCTTTATGGCCCTAGCAACACCTAAGTTAATTCAACAAGGGGACCCAGCACGTGGGTAAATTAAGCAAAACAACATTTAGAAGCATAGTGGGAGGGCAAAGGATGGAAGGACACAGAAACTTTCTAAGAGGCCTGGAAAAGTCAGTCAGGCTCTCACACGCAGTCACCCTTTCTCAGTGGCTGGTAGCAAGTTCTGCTCTGTCACTTTGGGGGAAACTTTGCTCACAGTGAAGCATGAGACTGGATTAGACAAAATATTCACATGGCTCTGTCAAAAACCTTTGCTCTACTGCTTTTCTCTATTGTTAAGTGACAATGGCTCGCCATGAAGAAGGTTGCTGGTCAAAAATCACAGTGTTCCAGAAGTGAGGAATTGCAAGTGCCTGAAACCTAGCTGGAAATATAGGATATGAGGAACTCACTGAGGTACAGCATTAACCTTACATGCTTGCCCTGGAGATGAAAGCAAAAGGCCTTGTTCAAGTTCGATTTTTACCTTAGCATAACTTGAGTGCATTAGTTCCTTTCAAGTTAAAAAACCTGCCACCTTTTCAGCTATGCAGACAAGCCTCCTTTCTCAAACTTCCACAAACTCCTTCCACAGCAAAGAGCATGGCAGTAAATCAGTCATCTCCAGGTGCCCAAGCGCACTATGACAGGAGGTGAGAGCATCATGTATGCCAGCATTCAGAGACTTGGTGCCCACTGACACTTCTTTTTTTTTTAAATGGGCATTTCACATTTAACACAAGAATACTTTTCAAGACCTGTTACATATAAAAACACCAAACATACCCACGGCTCCTTGCCATGCTTTTCTCAATACATGGCTCAGCATGGAGCACCTGGCTAGCCACTGGGAGTCTGC
Source organism: Aegotheles bennettii (assembly GCA_013398125.1). NCBI lineage: Eukaryota > Metazoa > Chordata > Aves > Caprimulgiformes > Aegothelidae > Aegotheles > Aegotheles bennettii. The sequence continues at coordinate 7,039 of VZRW01010445.1, forward strand.
AAATACTGTAAAATAGACTGAGCAAATTAAGCACAACACTTAAAGAGATTATCTATTTCTCAAAAAAAGAATTGTTAAGTGCTTTGATTGTTCAAACCCCACCTTCTGTCATTAGACTGCTGGTAAAAACTACAACTCTGAGCTCTGCAATGGGATTGGCACTGCTCAGTGCAAGCCTTCCCTGATGTTCAAGGTGGATGACTTGTTAACCTGCAGTGCAGACCTCTGTCTTTCCCCTATCCTTGCATATTAGTTTAAACAGATCATTTATCTGATAACATCCTGCTTACCTTGCCAACTGAGGAGAGATTTGTCTATTATCTTTGACATTTAGAAACATGCACTGAAAAGAAGAAAGAAGACTGTTAAGAACAAAAGGGAGAATGTGTGGAAACCAAATTTGAAAACTTCTTTAAATATTCCCATTAATCTCATTTAAACCAATTTAAATGCACAAAATATTTAATCCATTGTGTTTTCTCCCCCCATAAAAAAAAGAGAAATTAAAATGTCGCTGAACTTGTTTGAACAGGTCTAACACACTGTGTATTCTTTCCTCTTGTTGTGTGTGATAGGGAGCTGAAAAAGGTTAGGAAGATAAGAAAGAGTAAACTATGTGTCGCCAAGCTGAGTACTGACAGTTAGGACACAATTGCATCCCAGCACTTCAAACTAGCCTGTGAAATCCAGATCTTGTACTGAGTCCAGATTAGAGATGTGGCTGGTTTGGTATCCATTGTCTCCCTCTTGGAGGGCATGGAGTAGAAAGTTATGGAGGATAACATGAGGACAAATAAGAAAAGCAAGCTAATATTTTAAAAGATCAAATGAAAGTTACTAAGAAAGTTCTTCTGACAAAGGAATATCTCCCAGAGGGAATGATTAGAAATCCTTTTACTTGAGCCAGTTAATCTGCTAAAGACTGATGTTCAAGATATATAATCTTGCATTGCCAGAACAATGAGGTAAATGACTTTTCTGTTTGCATGTGGACCAGTATTTCCCTCTGCTGACTAGTATAAATGTCCTAAAATTTCAAATTGACGCTGTTGTAACTAAGGAGAAAGGGGTTCTGTAATCTGATTTGACGAGATTGTCCTAGATAGAGTTGTATATTGGGCTCACATCAGTTTGCCACATCTCTCCTTTTGCTGTGGAATGAGCTAGGCCCAAGTGCCACCCCGCTGGCATTTCCCTCATCAGCTTCAAGCCACGGGGACAAAACCCTCCAGTGCCTCCAGGCAGATGGTTCTGAGCTTCCCTCAGGTTGCTGGGATTAACATGGCTCTCCAAATATCCACATGATGTTACATAAAATAACCCAAATTTGCTGTGGAATACCAATGATGAATTTCAATTTGCCTGCCCCACTTCCTCACCATAAACAAGAAAACTTTCTGCTTGGTCTTGTGATCCCTCAGAGGTACAAACACAGATATCTCTTCCAGTGTTCCAACAGTATCTCTTTATGACAGAGAAACTATCTTTGTCTCTTGCTTAACATCAGTGGGTGTGGGGCGTGAAGAACAATTCTTTCATGAGATCATTCAGACAAATCGTTATATTTATTTTGAAATTAAAAATCCTATGAAAATAACAAATATTGGGCACAGAATGGAGCAAAAGAGAATAAAATAGAATTTTTCATTGGTCTGCCATGCTTCTAATATTGCAAATCACCCTGAAATGTAGAGAACCAAACAGTAACAGCATTATGATTAAAGAAAAGTAGTTTGCATTTCAAATACTACCAACCGAGAGAGAAAACATAAACTAGGACATGTTGTCTCTTTCTGTTTTTCCTTTGAAAAGTATAATGAAATCTTTAACTTCTACCCAGTTTCAAGTCATAAACGAACAGATAAAGTGATTCATCTTGCTGACTTATCCAAAGGAAAACATTTCGTAACAAATCACAGAGCCAAAGATGAAAACCCTGAGGCTACATCTATATCTAGACTAGTAAAGGAAACATGCCAGGGCCTGTTTTATGGCTCTGAGATCAGCTGGCACAATGTGGTCATGTCTCTTCTACTAAGTTCTCTTAGCCTCCAAAATAGGGCCATCCAAACTGCCATAGCAAGTATAGTCCCCTGCATGTGCTAAGCCCCACACTGTGCCTGGAAACTGAGAAAATGGAAGTTATCCTGGGTGCAAAGAGCACCAGGGACTATTCCAGCACATGCCCGGGAACACTGTGGTGTTGCTTAATTCAGCACCATAGGTGCAGCCTGAGTCTCAATTATTAGAGCTAGATTTAAATCTGTAGAAGTAACAGCAAGGCAGAGAGTTAGATCCAGGAGTTTTATATATGGGACTATCTTTAAACTGAGTGTCTGACTCATTATGAAAAGGAGACTCACTGTGAAAGTCACAGTAGGATTAAAAGTCCTAACGTTCGAGAGATGTTCAGATCTAGGTTATCTGAGTCTGAGATTATGGTTAAAGTACATCTCAAACTGAAACACTCTGCTGACATCAGTCTTGAGTAATGAATATAAGGTACTTTCCCCCTGTAACCACACCTGTAAATATTAATGCTGAGACTATTTTTACAGTGTTGCTTCAGTACAATGAATACAGAATTTATTGTACCTGGAGAACTGCCTCTGAAAATCTTAAGTGTGAAACTGACCTTAAATACCCTCTTGCTTATGAATGATACCACCACTAAGTCCTGGTATCCTGGTCTTCAAGATTACAGAGGCAGACTGAAGTACATAGTACCAGTACCAGTACCAGCACCAGTACAGAGGCATACTGCCTCTGATTATGTAGTCCAGTCTACATCCAAACACTTAATCAAATGTTGAGCAAAAGATCAAAGGGAATTAGAGATGTATAGCTCTGAAAGGAAGACAAGATTTTTTTCCTTTTTGTCTCCTGTGATCCACAATTTCTTTTAAACCAGTAGGAATTTCAGAAGACTCTTGCCAGCAACAAGAGATGGTTCTGTCTGTGCTTCTAAGCTTCAAAAAGAAGCCACTCTCAAAGTTCAAAATCTACATATTCACCATGTTGTTAAACCTACTCAATGGGCAAAACACTTTACTCAGCTATTCAGGAGAAAAATCAGTTGCTCAGAGTAAGTAACCAGGAGAAAAGTGAACAGTGGAGTGTGGCAGCTGATAAGCACAGTCCCAGTCAGGGTGCCGGATTGGTTTTGTCTCTCCCAAGCCCTGTAGTTCCCTTTAATTCCAGGGGCAGAGCTACCAGTCATATTGCTCCCACAGCTGTTACAGTCATGGGCATTGTCCCTTAAAATCCTGCTTCTGCAAAAGATTGTGCAGAAGCAAAGTGTTGAAAGGCCATCTGTTTCTCCCTTGGGAAGAATGCAATCTCACCTCTCCTTCGCATAATCTTTTAGAGAGGACTATCAATAAGGGTGGGAGCAGGTGTCCTGCCCAAGCCAATATTATGTGAGGTAAAAGTAGTGCCCATGTGATAAAAAACCCAGAGGCAGAACACCAGCTGAAGGACAGACCAAGGTCCCAAGAGCACAGTAGCTGGAAAGTTTAGGAGAAGTTCCATAAAAGTTTTTCTCATTCACTGTGATATATGAATTAAGGACACATTGACTGCCTTGTTTTTTTTCCTTTCTGCCTATTTGCACTATAAATCCAAGGTCTGAAGTTTAAATGGCTGCTTGACATGTCTGTTTTAAGCAATTTCATCTCAGTAGACTTCCTTTGGCTTTGATTGTTTACCAAAGCTCTGACCCTTGAACTTTATTTCCTTATTAATCTTATCTCTTACAGAACTCCAGGAGGCTGACATATGGATCAGTGTCACCAGAGTTACTGAACAAGGTAAACTTAATAATCCAGTCTGTGTTTTTACATATTTACATAGAGGGATGAAGCAAATGCAGGACACTAATCTATGTTTGATCTTAAAGGACAGAAGAACATGCTGTCCTGATTTTACCAGATGGAGTCCTTCTACTTTTTCTAACAATGTCCTTATTGTAAAATCCTAGAAGTGATATAATAAATACTATTTGAAATATAAATGAATAGTTCATCTCAAGGCAATACCTGTATCCTGGGCTAAATATAAACTTGGTAACAAAAGACTGAGAAGTTATTTAGTCCAATAAAAGTTACTGACAGGTTAAAGTAAGTATCTTTAAGCTTCTTTTTTTTATTCTGAAATATTTCTGCCTCTAAATATGCCTTCTCCACTCTACTTCACAAACATTGAAATAATCTTGTTTCTGCTCCTGATCACAGCTGATATAGGCACCAGAAGGAGAAAATCTTAGGACTGGTAGTACATTGGCAACATTGTCTCCCTCTTGCCCCTGTTTCTAGAGTTCTAACATCTGTTATCTTACCATCTAGTAAAGGTTAAAATGAGGAAAGTCAACACCCATCACCAAAAATAAAGTGTCAAGAAAACAGTGGAAGTTCTCTCTGCATTTGTAAGAACTCCAGATTAAGAAGTCAAGGTGGGAGGGCAAGGAAGTACTTTCCTCCAAGGCAAAACTTAAATGTCAGTATAGATTATCAGTTAAAGCTGTGTTATTTTGTGTTCATTTCTATGCCAAAAAATCCAAGCACAAACTTAATTATAGTAACAAAAGCATGAATAGAGGGTAGATTGCCCATGTTATTTTCTTCAGTGAATTGTTATAAGCAGTATAAACAATTTCCCTTTGCTGATAAGTCTGCACCTACGTTAGACCATTTTGTCAGTATAGTTAAAACAGCAAACCTTTCCCAGTGTTGGGTAAGATCTAGTTTGGAAATCAGAGGACAGAGAATGTCTTTTTTATTTGCCAAAGAAAGGGCATAGAATATATTTACATTTATCCCTGCTTTCAAGAAATGTTCAGCTCTTACACCATGTATATGAATTATATCCACAATCATTATTTACGTATGTTAACACACAGCCTCTGCCCTTTTTCCTGTAGCCATGTTCTCTGAATTCAAGGATAGTCTTGTAACCAGGCAGATAGCAAGGGCCAGGTGGCGCAGTTCAGTTTTACATGCTCTGCTATAGGCTTATACTGGAGAAGAATCTGGTCATTTTGTAGGTGTCCCTTATCTGCAGTAGACAAAAGTAAGGCTAAAACTTATTAACCATTGAGGCAGTGCCAAGACAAGATAGCTGGCCATGTTGATGTCCATCTGCTCTGGGCATGATGCTCTAGGTACCAGGGACTGCTGTTAAACACTGTCTGTGTCACAAAATTACAGACAGGAATGCCCTTGTGCTACATGTTCACCGAGTCCTCTAGTGACTGACCCTGAACCAGGCATCACGGAGGGACTTGACACCATGTCTAAATCACAACTGGGCACTTATTTTTCTAAATTGTGTCATTCCCTATACTCTCACTGAGAAGTATTATCAAAACAGAAGTAGAGGACTTGCATAATCATTACCTGGTTATTTCCAAATACGTATATAATGATTGTGCAAATTATTACCATACATTGTTTTTTATCATTTCTTTCTTAGAGAATTTCCCCATGTCCACTAATATCTCTACCAGAAACAGTGTTTCTACTGTCCGCCTCCTTAGTTCTTCATTTTTCTCACCATCTGAGAAGGTGTCTCCCAACCCCAAAACCCACAAACTTCTTCCTCGTAAATCTTCCCTAATTTCACAATGAGAGCTATATAGTCTGACAGCATTGGAAAGGGACCTAGAAGCCGAGAGCATGCAAAATGCCAAGCTTAAGTCTTCATTCAAAACTAAAAAAAGAGCTTTGGGCTTGGGTTCTATTTTTCAAAAAGCTCCCACCTTCAGCTTTTAATTTCCATTGGATTTGCAGTATTTTTTGTTGTTGGAAAAATACCCAAAATCAGAGCCAAAATAAAGCAAGAGCTAGTCCTGATGCTATGTTAGGCCCCTTTGGAAACAGGAAGTCCAAAGAATTTGGGTTTGCAGTCAGCTTAGGTGGTGGGAAAACACATTCATATTCTTTGGTGTTTTTCCAAAATGAACTTTCAAAGCCTTTAACATGTAAACTTTATCAAAATAGCTACCTTCATCTTAACTGGAACCCTAACCAACTCAAATGCAGCTTTTTTCATCATTACACAGTATTGTGGTATTCATACAGCTTTAGCCTTTAAAGACACACAGTTCTGCTACACTTCCATGAGAGATATTTATGTAAGTGTAGAAATAAATGCCCAGTTCTACCAGTTTAACATATATTCCATACCATAAATTGTCGAGCTTCCATCCCACAAACTTCTACATACCTAAGAAAACCAGTTTCCTTGAATTATATGGAAGAAAAAAAAAAGCTTCCTCCTGAAGGTTTTCAGAACCAGGTTGTTGTTAGCCACACACTAACATGTGCTCTTCATAGAATGTATAGGTAAGGAGATAGCCATTTGTCACTGACTTTTGCAGTGACAGGATGTCACTCATACTATGTCATTTATAGTAATATCTCCTGTCGTGATCTGCTTTCCTCAAGAAGGTTTGTTTTTAATCTCTCATTAGCTCAAACTAAAGCTCATGTGTTTTAAACGAAAGAACACTACCCACTGTGTTTCCTGACCCTCCTTGGCGTGTCCCTGCCCATGGTGGGGCACGAAGGAGTCCAATGCCTTTCCTCCTGGCTGCAGCTGAGCCTGACATGCCAGTGCAAATCTGTCCCTCCTGGGATGTGAACAGTAACAGCCAAGTGCCATCACATATCCATCCTGGCACTTGGCCACTGCTAAGGTCAGGATGTGGAGACAGCCAGAACTCTAGCTGGGCACAGAGCAACCTCTCTTACCTACATTTGATTCTCCCATACCTCAGACGGGTGAGGAACAGCTCACAAAGGAGTGGAGGTTTTGGGGATAGTGATGACTTAAACCACAGCAATCAGGTCTGTCCCAGCTAATCTGTCACACCACTGAGCTCTCTGTTTGACAGAATATCACTGTTCCAGAGAGTAAAATAAAAGAAAGCCACACAAACCAAGCAATTAAAGCTAAACTTTTCAAATCTATGTGAATCCAAGTGTGGAGCTTTGCATCTGGGAAAGAAAAACTCCATGGATCTGTATAGGTGGGGGTCTGACCTGCTGGAGAGCAGAGAAGGGGAAAGGGACCTGGGGGTCCTGATGGACAGAAGGATGGCCATGAGCCAGCAATGTGCCCTTGTGGCCAAGAAGGCCAATGGTATCCTGGGGTGTATTAGAAGGGATGTGGTTAGGAGGTCAAGAGAGGTTCTCCTCCCCCTCTATTCTGCCCTAGTGAGGCCGCACCTGGAGTATTGTGTCCAGTTCTGGGCCCCACAGTTCAAGAAGGACAGGGAACTGCTTGAGAGAGTCCAGCACAGAGCCACAGAGATGATTAAGGGAGTGGAACATCTCCTTTATGAGGAGAGGCTGAGGGAGCTCACTCTCTTTAGCTTGGAGAAAAGGAGACTGAGGGGTGACCTTATTAATGTTTATAAATATGTGAAGGGGGAGGGTCAGGAGGATGAAGACAGGCTCTTCTCAGTGACGTCCAGTGATAGGACAAGGGGCATTGAGTGAGCATAAGGCTTAAGAACTTTTTCACTGTGAGAGTGCCAGAGCACTGGAACAGGCTGCCCAGAGAGGTTGTGGAGTCTCCTTCTCTGGAGACATTCAAAACTGGACTGGATGCATTCCTGTGTGACCTGCTCTAGGTTGTCCTGCTCTGGCAGGAGGGTTGGACTAGATGATCTTTTGAGGTCCTTTCCAACTCCTAACATTCTGTGATTCTGTGAATCTCCATGCAACATGTATCAAGGATTATTAGTGCCACAATGAAGAATTAAAAATCTTACTGCCAGTATTTCTCAGTCACTGCTGTCCTACTTCCTTCTATCTACTGCCCTGTCCTAATATTTTAGTTTTGAAATTATAAAGCCTTGCCTCATTAACCACATCCCACCTATCAAATCATTTTACCTTCCTAGTACAGTATTTCATCATCTGAATTCTATTGTCCTGTGTTATATTGCTTACCATCTTTTATCAGATTTGATGGTTTTTATCCCAGTTCCCTGACTTTCATTTCTATTATGTCACACTGTTTATGCACTGCACATGTATTTGCACTGTCCTCTGTCAACTATCTTGCATACACAGAATATTTAAATGAGAAAAAAATCAAGGACAAATAGAGTTTACACAAAATTGCTCTACAGATTCAGTCATTTTTGCTGGGCTAACTGAACAGTTGTCAATAGTTTACAACCTCAATACAATTCCCATACAGAACACAAAGGAAGATTTGTTCCTTACCCTGGAAAGTTTTCTTTTAAATTATTGATCAACAATGTAGTTAGGATATACTAAGGATATATAATAATGATGTATAATAAAAAATGCACTTAAATCAGGTGGTTTCTTAGGAGCCTCTTATCCAGTTGTGCAACTCATATTCCATTCTTTAGTTTTACTTTAATTTATTTTATGATTAACAAAAGAATGATTCTTTATGGAAACTTCTAAAATGTTTCCATAACACAATAAAATTACATGTTTTCAAATTATTATCCAAACTAAGCTACTCATGTTTTGGTACAGACCACCTGATCATAAAGAAGTAGCTGCTGGAAGAAGTCTCACACTCACAGGTTCTTGCCTTCATGGGGCACTTGAACCATCCCAATATCTGCGGGAGGGACAGTACAACAGGAAACAAGCAACCCAGGAGATTTCTGGAGTGCATCTCTGATAATCTCCTGACACAGAAGAGGGGCTTTGCTGAACCCTGTGCATCAGTACATGCTGGGGACCAATTTGCTGGAAAGCAGCTTTGCAGAAAGGGACCTTGGGGCCATGGTGGAAAACAAGCTGAACATGAGCTAGCAAAGTGCCTTTACAGCAGAGAAGGCAAATGTCCTCCCAGGCTCCAAGAGGAAGACCATCACCAGCAGCTCAAGAGAGGGGATCCTTGACCTCTACTCAGCACTGATAAGACACATCTGGAGTATTGGTTGCAGTTCTGGGTTCTCCAGTACCAGAGAGACATGGACATAGAATCATAGCATCATTATGGTTGGAAGGGACCTCCAGGGTCATCAAGTCCAACCTTTATCCCATCATATTCCTAACCATTAGACCATTAGACCATGGCCTCAAGTGCCTCATCAACCTGTTTTTTGAACACCCCCAGGGACGGTGACTCCACCACCTCCCTGGGCAGCCTATTCCAGTGCCTAACCACCCTCTCAGTAAAGAACTTCTTCCTAATATCCAACCTAAACTTCCCCTGACGTAACTTGAGGCCATTTCCTCTCATCCTGTCATTAGCAATTTGGGAGAAGAGACCAACACCAGCCTCACTACAACCTCCTTTTAGGTAGTTGTAGAGGGCAATAAGGTCTCCTCTCAGTCTCCTCTTCTCCAGGATAAATAACCCCAGTT
>VZRW01010445.1:16866-67346 GCA_013398125.1 Aegotheles bennettii
CATCTGGATTTAACTCCATTCACCACCACTCTCTGGGCTCGGTCATCCAGCCAGTTTTTAACCCAGTAAAGAGTCCACCTGTCTAGACCATGAGTCGCCAGCTTCTGCAGCAGAATGCTGGAGACAGGGTCAAATGCCTTCCTGAAATCCAGGAAGACAACATCCACTGCTTTTCCCTCATCCACTATGCAGGTAACCTGATCATAGAAGGAGATCAGGTTGGTTAAACAGGACTTGCCCTTCGTGAACCCATGCTGGGTAGACCTGATCCCCCTGTTGTCCTGCACTTGTCGCATGATCCTCCCCCAAGATGAACCTTTCCATAATCTTCCCTGGCACCGAGGTCAGGCTGACAGGCCTGTAGTTCCCCAGATCCTCCTTCCTGCCCTTCTTGTAGATGGGCATCACACTGGCAAGTTTCCAGTCGCCTGGGACATCACCCGATAACCAGGACTGCTGATAGATGATGGAGAGCGGCTTGGCAAGTTCCTTCGCCAGCTCCCTCAGCACTCTTGGGTGGATCCCATCCAGCCCCATAGATTTAGACATACCAGGGTGAGTCCAGTGAGGGACAACAAAGGTAACTAAACAACTGTCATACAAGAAGACATTGAGAGGGCTGGGACTGCTTAGCTTGGAGAAGGCTTAAAAGGATCTTGTGAATGAGGTGTATAAATATCTGATGGGGAGGAGTAGAGAAAACAGAGCCAGACTCTTCTCAGTGGTGTTCAGTAAAAGGACATGAGGCAATGGACACACATTGAAATACAAGAAAGTCTATTTAAAAATAAGAAATAATTTCTTAATTGTAAGAGTGATTCAACACTGGAACAGAATATCCAGAGAGGTTGTAGAGTCACCATCCTTAGAGATATTCAAAACCTGACTGGACACAGCCCTGACCTGCTCTAGGTGACCCTGCCCTGAGGAGCAATTTTGGACTAAGCAGTCTCCAGAGGTGCCTTCCAACCTATCTTTGTTTCTGTGAACTATCTTTATTTGAATGCTCAAAGAGCAGGATTCAATCACCCAGCCTTAAGCACCCAGTTTGCAATTCCATCAGTGCTCCAGATGTAAAGGTCAAAGTTCATTCTCTAATCAATGGAAAGAGGCTAATGTCTCCAGTGGCAAATTTTATCTGCCTAAGCATAAGGGACATCTAAGTTAAAGCACAAGGTTGTTAGCCAAATTAAGTAAACTGGAATTCATCTATTGATTTTTCTACTGACCAAAAGTTACAACTCCTAATAACCTACTGAACAAGTGAATTTGACCAAAATTCACATGTTGCTTTTAACCAAGAGTTATTATTCAAATAACTGGAGCTAGTACAAAGGTCTCATCCATGGCTGAGTTTATTGTATCTTACTGCCATCCAGCTGATGCATCCTTAAGTAAATTGTGCGTGTGTCTGAGTCAGCTCTGAGTATGGTATTACACAATGCAGATGAGCCTATTTAATATTTGCTGTCATCAAAAAGTCTACACCCATGCAAACACACATTCCTACCTACATCACCTTTCCTGCCCCCACCATGCTCTCCAGAGCACACCTGAACAAGCAGTAACCAACTCACTAACACGGAAGAAAAAAAATTGGGGTTTTTTTTCCACTAGATTGATTTTATACTAGTTGTGCAAGTTTCATTGGCTTGGAGCAAGATCAGAGGAAGCACAAAGCCAGCTCAACAGAGAAGTCAGGATTGCAAGGCAAGGAGAGGTAGGTAAAAAGGAGAAAAATGTGACACAGATTGAGTGGGTCAAACTGCCCTGGAGGCATCACTGAATCTCCAGACTGGCTCAAGCTCTCTCACATAGCTTTACCCTTAGTAACCAGCAATTGTAATTCATAATGCCCTTAGCATGAACAGGTGACAAAAATGAGATTTTCAGTCACAGACAAAGGAAGATACAGCATTGGAAAAATGAAACCACAATGTGAGATTTCTTCTTTAAGCACACGGACAGTGCAGCACAATGTACACAGGTATTCACACCCAGGGGGACGCAGGAGAGCAGGCGACAAAGGCTAAGATCACTAACAGAACAAGGCAGGGCCCCATGTCATGTTAACAGGAGGAAAAAGCTAAGCGGCACCAAACAGGGGAGAACCTTTTTAAGCTACACAAATGGTTTGGCTTGATATACCACATGAGAAAGAGCCAAAGCCAGGGAAGAAGTTGTTCTGACAGCTGGTGCTTCATTTCAGACTTACACTCATTTCCACCAATATTGTTAATATTTAGATAAAGTCCCAAATAATAAAAAAAAGTTGCTTAGAGCAGAATGCTGCACCAGGCAATGCGTAGCTCTGATCTCTACCTCCCAGTTGATCCTGCAATAAAAAATTGTCTTTCTCAGTGGTATCATGGCAAAAACATACATTTGTTCAAGATAAAAATATGAAAAACTAAATAAATAATAATAAAAAAAAACAAAAAACCACCGTATGTATTAATTTAATTCTACACATAAACTTTTCTAATCCAAATCTGAGAGTTGAATCACTCAGGTTAAAGAGATAGAAATGTAAAATCTAATAGGTCATTTTTGTTTCATTGCCCTGAATAAACAGAACAGCATATTTTTTTAGTGTTTTGTCTATTCTCATTTAAAACATGGCCTGGGAAGAAGCTGACAGCTCTCTCCATTTTTCTCCTGATATTCATTTGTTGTTCTAAACACAAATTGTTCTTCAAATACTTATTTGTCCACTGTGATGAAACACACAGTTGTTACTGTTGAATTTTATTTTTAAAATAGCAACTTGTCATTAAATTTTTCACTCTTGTAGGAAAATCATTGTCTTCTGATTGTGTGTTAGGTAAAACTTTTGGAAAACCAGAGCTTTAAAAGTTATTAAAAATGAAGTTTTCATTTGTAATAATGAAAGCAGCTTTCTCACTGAGCAAGAATGTCACAGAAAAACTAACAGTTTCTGATGAGATATATTTTCTTGGATTAGTACGTGCAGAAAAGTAGTGGGAACAGATCAAGTTGGCTCACCCATATGTCTGTTTTGTTCAATCATTTGAGTGCTCCTGACATGGCTGTGTCTCATTCCAGTCAGTAGTCTCCTTGGTAATACACAGTCATGGTCTGGAGCATGGTACATGCTTTGCACTAGTCCACATAGGAACTTTGAGCATAACTAGACCATCTTGGGGCAGAAGTGAGGTTAGACATTGCGAGAAGAACCACACTGCAAGGGGCAGAGAACAGTCCTTGGCCCTTTTCATTAAACACTTTAGAAGTGGCCATAGTGTCCCTGGAAAGCATTTTTTAAAACTACCAACCTGCTTAATGATGACTATTTGAAACCTACATAAAACAAATAACCACTGTGGTGGCCCTTGCAGATCAGCCAGTGCCTGTGCCCTGAGACAGACAGTGCAGACACATAACACAGAGACAATCTCCAGCCAAAAATGATGGGAGTTTTGGTCCCGATCTTCCTATTGTTATTATTTATTTGTTTTAAGCATTTAGTTTATCATCTATTGACAACTGAAGCTCACTTTCCTGAGTTTATGATTAGCAAACAAGAAACCAATCAAAGCAAAGACAGATAAGACAACTGCAAATAAGAGAACACCAGATAGCTATAATTATATTCGTTTTCTTGATTAGATTGCAAAAAGCTGGTTTTCTCCCACCCAGTAGTTCTGTGAAATGAGAGAATCAATAAAAATAAATAAATGATGATGTGGCAGAAAGGCATTATCTGCAGCATGAGCATGGGACAGGTGAAATGAACTTATTTAGATAGATCACATCAAACAAGTGTTGATGTTAACCTTGCTAACAAAACTTTTAGTACCTCTCTTGCCTCTTTAACTGTTAATATTTATGTGCTGCTAGAAAACAGAATCTCAGGATTTTAAAAACATGTTCACAATCTTTAGCATCCTTTGGCAATCTATGTTTTAGGTTTCATATATTTGTATATATACATATTTGTAAGCCTAGGTATTTCATTCAGAAGGCTGCTGATATCCATGAGTTCAATGCAGTTCTCACCAGGGTAGCAGTTTTCCTAGAGCCTTGGTCACATCATTTCATGGAAATATCAGCTAGCATTAGAATCATAGAATGTTTTGGGTTGGAAGGGACCTTTAAAGGTCATCTTGTTCAACCTCCCTGCAGTGAATAGAGACATCTTCAACCAGATCAGATCGCTCAGAGCCCTGTCCAACCTAATCTTGAATGTTTCCAGGGATGGGGCATCTACAACTGCTCTGGGCAACCCATTCTAGTGTTTCACCACCCTCATTGTAAAAAATTTCGCCCTTATGTCTAGTCTGAATCTACCCTCTTTTAGTTTAAAACCATTACCCCTTGTCCTATCGCAACAGGCCTTATGAAAAAGTCTATCCTCATCTTTCTTATAAGCCTCCTTTAAATATTGAAAGACTGCAACAAGGTCCTCCTGGAGCCTTCTCTTCTCCAAGCTGAACAACCCCAACTCTCTCAGCCTTTACTCATAGGAGAGGTGTTCCATCTGTCTGATAATTTTTGTGGCATTTCTCTGGATCCACCCCTACAGGTCCATGTCTTTCCTGTGCTGAGGGCTCCAGAGCTGTATGCAGTACTCCAGGTGGGGTCTCACCAGAGCAGAGTAGAAGAGGAGAATCACCTCCCTCAATCTGCTTCTTTTTATGTAGCCCAAGATACAGTTAGGAAAAAGTCTCTAGGATTCATATTTGTGAAGAGCATAGAAACAATGTGCCATACTCCTTTCTAAAGAAAAGGAGGCAAAAAGAAAGGACTTTATAGCTGCAACAACACTTATGAACAAGTGTTTCATAAAGTAATCAGGGGAAGGACTCATAATTCAGGGAATAAGTTTACTCATAATGAAACTACGAGCAATGAGCTTTGATGTCCATACAGTAATACAAGAAATGTAGTGAATAAGCAGGAGGAGGAAGTCTTAAAGTGAATGCACTTCTGATTTAATTGCTTCAAAAGACCTAGTGAACTAGTTTACTTGGCTTGAACATAAGCATGGGCAAGTATAGCTTCTACAGGAGAAGTGTGCAGAGAAAAAGAGCAGTAGATACTACCTTGCATCTGAAATGCAATTTGGGTGACAGCATATTTAAAATAACTGCAAACAGAACTGTCCAGCTAATTAAGGACAATAGACTTGAAGAAGGTAAATTTTAAGAAATCCTGAGAACAGATAGGTAAGATCTGATACATCCAAAGTTCCTTAAAGAAAAGGAAAAGGTCTCAGTGCAGAAAACAGAATAAACTGAACAAGGATAGTCCTTCAGTGATCTTGAAATCGAATCACATGGAAGCTGCCAATTAGGCCGAACTAATACAGATGAGTTCGAAAGAAGAGCACACACAGATAAAATGAAAAAAGTGCAAAGACCAAGGTCCAAAATCAGATATCCCTAGCAAGAGGAACCAAGCATATCGAAATGGAAGCCCAGGGAAATGTTTCCTGCTCAGTGGCAAGTGGGCAGTTATGGTCCATTGTTGCCAAGAAAGAAAAAAATCTCTTGTATCAGGCAGTTAGTACAACTGGCACCAGTGAGAAAGGAGTAAGAACTCAGATGCAGCAGAGGAAGAACAGACTAGAAAATACTTTTCACATCAGTTGAGCCTAATGAATTTCACTCTCATGTGTGAAAAAGAAGTATATGAACAACCTCAGAAGCATTAGCAGGAAATAAGGCAAATGCACTGCTGACATTCTTCTTTCTTAGAAAATACCTGAAGGGAACAGTGGGTGTGTAAGCCCCTAGAAAATAACAATGAGATAAATAGCAGTCCAAAACAAATCAGTTTAAGATAATCGTCTCTCTTCCTGTGACAGAGTAAGGGTTCTCACAGACAGGGAGAAGCACTACCTTTGAAGTACTTTGATTTCAGTATGGCTTTTGACACTGCCTCGCATGACTCTCATAAGCAAGCATGGATTAGAAGGCGCGCTACCACAACAAAAAGTGGCATCTAATGGACTCCCTAGGGGTCTGCCCTGAACATTATGCTTGCACAACTTAATGCTTGCGCAACTTAATGCTTGAACCAATGGTTAGGATGAAGGAGTACATACCAGATGTACCACAGGAGGGGTTGCAAACACACCACAAGACAGGATTAGAATTCTAAAGCCTCTTACCAAATACGAAAAATGGGCAGGAACTAAAAAGATGCACTGCAGTCAGGATAAATAAATAAAGGTCTGATCTTAAGTGGGAATAATCCACTACATATATAAGAGTGTAGAGTAACCACTTCAGCAGTCACCATGGAGAAAAGGATTTGGCATTATGAATTACCATCTGAACTTAAGTCAACAATGTCACAAAGTTGTAAAAAAAGGCAAATAGCAAGTATAAACTAAGGCAAATAAGATCTATAAATGTGTATCAGGTATCAGCATAGACAAACGCTTCTGTTAAGCCACAGTAGTATAGTAAAGCACCAGTAGAGTATAGGGGAGGACCTTGTCATATCTTCCCAATGGAGGCTTTAAGCATCTGTCAGGAACTGTACAGCTATGATTGATCCTGCCTTTGAGCAGATGCTGAGAATCCATGGCCTTTCAAGACCCTCTCAGCTTTACCACTTACAAGTTTTATCATCAGTGAAACTCTCCAGAACAGCTTAACCTTGCAGTGGCAGCACTGCCTTCACCAGTACTTTCCTGGCATTAGGAGGTCAGCAGTGAGCGCTGGATGCTGTCCTCTAAAGGGCACACACAGTGAAACAATCCTTTTCCCCTCTCTCTCCAGGCTCTGGTTTTAGAAGGGAACTCCACTCAAATCTAGAACTTACGAAGTAGTGTTTTAACATTTTGAACCTGAGTGACGGGCATATATACCCCAATTTCCTCAAAAAAACACTTTGCTTGCATTTTGTCTCAGGATTTGGGAGAGAGAAGGGAGAAAGCAGAGCAGCATGGCATCCATTCAGAGAGACAAACAAAATATCTTCATAGATGAGGTGGTTAAAGCAAGGAGAGTCAAATCAGGAATTGTAGGTTGTGTAGACAAATTTGACTTACACCCCATCAAAGAAACGACAAAATAAATTCAAAATTCACTTCAACAATAGTGGCAGAATTAGTTGGGTAGATAAGAGATTTTAGAGACTGAACGAAAGAGGTCATGAGGGTTGTGGGAAGTCCCAGAGAGCTGCAGGTGAAGGCTTTTCTGTTTCTCTCTCTGCCTCTCCCACTTCCCATCCCAACCTAGCAGTCCCCCATCTTCCTTCCCCAGGAGGAACTGAGCTGTGGTATCACTTACAATTCACTCACCCTCCAAAATCCAGTCATGCCCAAATGACTCTATCTTCCTCCTCTCCCAGGAGCTTCCCTCCCAGTCCCACTATCCAGCCTTTCTACCTCCACCCCAAGCTTTTCAGATGGGTCCCCTTTGCATCACTCTGGTGCAAAGGCTGGCATGGTTCCTGTTGGAAGCAGGAGGCAGGGAAGGGAGCAGAGGCACCAGGTCAATCTTTGTGGCCCGCAGGGGCCTCTCCCTTACACCATCTCAGCAGCAATGACATCATCAGCAGAGGTCTTTTCAGGTGAGCAAAGAAACAAAGAAAGAATTTGCTACTTTCAGCACTATGTTTCTGCAGGCAGCTGCCTATGTTGAATTTATAGAAAGCCCATTCTGTCTTGTCCATGGGGGTGACACACAGCAGTGCCTGCTGCCTAAATAATCAGTTTTGCATCCTTCTGTTTGCTCTCAGAGAGCACCTCAACCTTCTCATCCCCAAGCCTCTTGATTTGGGTTTTTGTTTTCTTAACCAGAAAAGAGTTTCAGTCTGTAGCAAAGCCTGTATAATGTATCGCTTGGTGTTGTAGACATCTTCATCATAGAAAGTAAAATAAAAAGAAATAATTTGAACAAAATCATCAAGAAGAATATGATACTTCTTTGCAATTATTACTGAAGAAAATCCCAAGGAAAATAAATTAAAACTTCCCAAATTCTTGTTCAACTAAATTACATAAATACTACCTGAAGCAACAGGTGATGCAACAGAGCTGTTACAGCTAAAATAAACAGCTCACATGCATTTTATATGTAGAAATTGGAATTCTTTCCATCATTGCATTCTTGAGGCTTACACACTAATTTAGCTACAATGCAGCAGAGCTCGAGCTGCAGTAATAGAATATTGATTGTACAATGTTCAGAGACAAAGAACTCATGTTGCTGAACTTTATACACATGCATGTTGTTGCAGCAAGAAAACTGCATCAATATTCCTTGCCAAATATATCCAGACACTACTGTGTCTGCTGATGATTTAATTACAAAATATAGAATTTTTGGTGGGACACAGTCAATTTTGCATTAAAGTAAAATGCCACTAAAGGAAATGACCTTGAGAAAAGAAAGAGATTAAATGCTCAAACCCAGGAAAGTATGATGTTAATTGGGGAGAAACTTAATGAAATTCAACAAGGGCAAGTGCAGAGTTTTGCATCTGGGGAAGAACAACACCATGCAGCAGTACAGGCTGGGGGCTGACCTGCTGGAGAGCAGTGTAGGAGAAAGGGACCTGGGGGTCCTGGTGGACAGGAGGATGACCATGAGCCAGCAATGTGCCCTTGTGGCCAAGAAGGCCAATGGCATCCTGGGGTGCATTAGAAAGGGGGTAGTTAGTAGGTCGAGAGAGGTTCTCCTCCCCCTCTATTCTGCCTTGGTGAGGCCACATCTGGAGTATTGTGTCCAGTTCTGGGCCCCACAGTTCAAGAAGGACAGGGAACTGCTTGAGAGAGTCCAGCGCAGAGCCACAAAGATGATTAAGGGAGTGGAACATCTCCCTTATGAGGAAAGGCTGAGGGAGCTGGGTCTCTTTAGCTTGGAGAAAAGGAGACTGAGGGGTGACCTCACCCATGTTTACAAATATGTAAAGGGTGAGTGTCAGGACAATGGAGCAAAGCTTTTTACAGTAATGATCAATGATAAGACAAGGGGCAATAGTTGCAAACTGGAGCATAGGAGGTTCCATGTAAATATCAGGAGAAACTTTTTCACTGTGAGAGTGACAGAGCACTGGAACAGGCTGCCCAGAGAGGTTGTGGAGTCTCCTTCCCTGGAGACATTCAAACCCCGCCTGGATGCGTTCCTGTGTGATGTACTCTAGGTGACCCTGCTCTGGCAGGGGGGGTGGACTAGATGATCCTTTGAGGTCCCTTCCAACCCCTAGAATTCTGTGATTCTGTGATTCTGTAATTTAGTGTTACTGCTTTGGTAGTTTATTAATATATAGGAATACACTTCATAGTTGCCAAGAACTTCTGTAAAGATAAGTAATGTCCCTGTAGTGCAGATTTCACATCCTAATTTAAAATAACTCACATTTTTGTAAGTCTTCATTGGTTTAAAGCCCATTGTTAAATGAGGGATAATGAACCAGTGGTCACTGTGCATGCATTATTCCTCAGAACAGTTTCCCGATACACCTCTTCAAAACAAATCAATCTTAATGCACAAGCAATTTGAGAGTAATGCAGGCTACTTGCCTCACAGTCCATACTCCTACTTCTCCTACAAGCCACACATCCCATTCCACAATTGAGGGGCACCTCCATCATCCTCTGCTGCTTGGTTCCTTGCTTCTGTTTCACTGCTGAATCTAATCCTCCAAAAGATCTTCTCTTAGCTTATCTGTGGCATTTCCTGACAGTGCCATGAATATAATGCCAATATTACATGTATTTTAAGGCAAGTTCTATGCAATAGTAATTATACAAAAATCTATGCATAGTCAAGTTTTTCTTTGAGGTTTTGCTTCATTGTTGTTGGTGGAGTGAGGATTAGGCTTTTAATCAGCTAGCACTGGCAAATCCTGGACAAAATACTGGACTGATGGTCTGATCCCCTAAGGCAATTTCCATTTTTCTGTTTTCTTATTTGGAAGAGAATAACATTATTCTATTTTGTTCACTGAACAATATCCTACCAGTGATGTATTATGAGCATATATATCCATCGAGCATACTCTAGGATTGTAAATTACTTTAAGAAGTCTTTACACTCTTAAAATCACTGGAAATAACTTCAAGACACTCTAAATACTTGCAGTAATTTTTACACTGTGAAATGCACAGAACTTTATAAGCAAACAACTTGCACATTCCCACATTTTTTTACTCCATATATATTTCAGTACCCCATGGAATAGTCTACTGGTAAAATAATAGCATGGAAATAGAGTGAGATCCTGTTACCATCCATTTTCTTCTCCTCTCCCATTATGCTTTTAAAACCCTCTCATCCTTCAGAGACAAATGTTGACTCCTGGGTCATGTGTGTTGCTCCCCACCAATTACCATTTCCCACTACAATATACAGCAGGGGAGCAGAAAGTATTACAGCCTGTGTATTTGTAGTCCCTGTGTTCCCATTAACTGTTAACTACAAAATTTGACTTCTGATTAATTTTAAACCTTTAGAGAAAGAAAGCTCAGTACCATTGGTTGTTCAACTTCAACATTCCACCAATAAAAAATACTTCCTTTAAAATGCTTGTAGTTATTTAGAACCTAAACATATCTTAATCTTACCTAAGAGGAAAAACATAGTATCTGTCTTTTTGATTGGTATTCATTATGGCCTACTATGTAATTACCTTAAAAATGTTTACAGAAGATACTGCTTGCAACCAGCTTCATATCCCTTTGTATTTTTCCTTCAAGGCATTAGTTTTATATACAATAAAGCACAAGAAAGATGCCTTTATTACCACAATTGATTAGATTATGCTAAACAGTGCCAAATGAAGAAGCATTTTTTCACAGACAATTATTGTTATCACCTAGTGCAATTTACATTTTGTTGAGTAGAAAAAAAGAAAGTTATCTATCTTTCAAAATTAAGCTATTGTGAAAAATAAGTTTGATTCTACACCATAGTGCAGAAGAAGCCTGAAGGCTCTTTAAATTTGCTACTTTGTATTTGAAACCCATTAACCTGCACCAGGACCAGCTTAACTTGAATATTTTTGCAAGAAAAGTGTGCCAGCCTCATATGTCACCTAGGACACCTGCATACAAAAAATAGAAGGATTTCTGCTGAAGGAGCTAATTTCCAAAACATAATCTTCCTGCATTGGAAATATTTTGGGGGGGGGGATGGACAAAGGACACTATTAGAGTTTTCATTTTGCATCCCACATGTCAATAGCTGTCAGGATTCAAAAGACAAATGGAAGAACTCCCTCCTAAATTGCTGTTGAGCTACATCTGAGGGAAGAAAAAGCTGTAGAAGGGCCTATCCGGAGTAGTCACTTCAGGATTTTGGCTAGTGGAAAAATCCTCTTTTCAGTGACAAACAAAGCCTTCTGCAGTTAGCTCATTAATAGAACAAGGGAAGTAATTGAGGCAAACCTAAGAGAAGAGCAGTTGGATTTAGATCCAGAAGATGATGTGTCAATCACATTTTTGCTCTAAAAATAAATATGGGAGAGAATGTCGAATAGCAAAACCCATATGCCACAAATGTCAAAGATTTACAAAAATATTTGGCAGCCTGAGCCATCTTAAAGTAAAACAGCCTGCCAACAAAAACAATTGCTATCATCAGGGGTTTATGTGAAGGTGCATTTGTGTAGTCAAAAAAAAAAAAAAGCAGACTTGATCATTTCTTAAAATGGTGTCAAACAAGGGTGTATTTCAGTGTGGCATTGACATCCACCATGCTGTTAGAACAAGCATATACACACGGTAGCAGATACTGACACTGCCTATCTTAACTGCACATTAGAGAAATTAGTTTTTAAATAAAAACATTCAGCAACAAAAAATGAGCAACAGAGGAGCTGATTTACAAGCTGAAGCCAAAAAAAGATAGGGTTAAATCTAGGATAAAATTTAATTTAAAAGGTCCACAAAGATTCAGGAGAACACACTTTCCCCTCTTCTCTTTGCCCGAGGGAAAATTTTGCCAGGCCTCTGATTGTTTAGCCTGAGTAAATTTCCCCCCTCCTCGTGGTTCAGAAAAGGTCAGGTCCCTTGCTCTCCAAAATCTCCTCACATGGAAGAGAGGCCCAAGTCCTTGCCTGGTTCTTCCACACTAACATCCTCTCCTGTGATAAAGTACCCCATTAAGACAAGCCCATACAACAGAAGAAATCAGATTGCACACTTTGAAAAGGACAGGATTTTTTTTCTTCCCCAGAAGGCAAAAACATTACTAATTGGTAAGGCCAAACTACAAGCCCTCAATCCTTCTTCCAGCTTAACATACTGATGTGAAGCCTGGAAATCTATCCATATACAAGAAGGTATCAAAATGCCTTCAGAAACACATAAATCAGGAAAATACCAGACAAGTAGAAAATTAATTTTTAATGAATGTTATAGCTGGCCACAGAGTTCAACAGCACTCTATTTCCAAAGGTGTCTAGAAGGAAAACACCTGGGACTTGTTAAAAACGGATGTGGAGTCTGTCAATATCAGTGTATCACTGGGCAGATAAAGGAACATTGAGGAGGTTGATGGACAGTCAAAGAGCACATTGAGAGGAAACACAACTGTTCTAATACCAGGTAACAGCAAAAGGACACAAAGGAGTGAACCAGTCTAGACAACACAGGCAGAGCTCTGCCTGTGCTTAAAGCGATGTTTGGCCATGCAGGAAAGATTCAGAGCTGTTTATTGGCATTTAGGATAAATGAAGATTTAATTCATCATATTGCAGTAATTGATGCAATACACTGACTTATAGTCAATTCTAGGAAGCTTCTGGGTGTAGTTTGTAATGAAACCACTGAAAAATGGAATTCAGGAGTAGTCAAAGGGAAAATACTTGAGCAATCTACTCTTGTGTCTGAGGAGATTGGAGCAGACAAATTCCAGTCTCATGAGAAGTAATAGAAATTACACTAATTTAAAAAGCATCCAATTGTCTTCCAGTTTCAAGGAGGTCCCTTAGTGACAGTAACAGAAATAGGACTTTGAACAAACAACTCGAGAATATTTTTCCTATTTTTTAAATTTTAATCACCAACTCCTTTATTTATGCAAAAATACCACTTGCGACTGAGCACAATTCCTTACCAAAGAAAGCAGTCCACTCTCTCTAAATATTTGCAAAACATAGCATTTTAAAATAATCAAGATTCACTTCTGAAGCAAATCTCTGCATATTATTTGATATGTGCTGACAATAAATTCATGAAACTGCAGTTCTTAATTATTTGGAACAATTAAAAAAAAATAATTCCTGTGTGATGTTACACTTCCTACTTTTGTGTGGTTTTTTCTATAGATCTGAATAAACAAAGACTGCAAACGGAACACTGAACTGACATCTTTACTGAACAATTCTTTTCATGTGTTCTTGCAAATGCAGATGTACATTTTTCTTATGGATTTCAGTAGGTTTTGGTCTTTTTTTATTAGCAACTTATCTGAATGGCACATTCATTAAAAAAGCATTTTTCTTCTGGTTTTGCAGATTGTGTAAATTTAAAGATAACATATTCTGTACCAGCTCCCCAATAAGATAAAACATATAAGGACATTATACAGTAATTTGGGTATTTTACTGACTTTATATTCTGCCAGTATGTTTCATGCCTCATTTGGTAGAAAACTCATTAGACTGGTGCAAACCATGTTTTAATGCAATAGGTTGAGACTTCTTTTCCAACTAACTTGAGTTCCTGCCTATTTTCTGTACTTTTATGCTTGAGTTAATAAACTGCAAACTTTTAACTCTTCAATTTGCTCTGGTCTCCTTTACGTAACATTTATTGGTAGCTCTGTATTTTGAGAAAGAAGGAAGAGATAGAAAGCAAATTACCCCTTTGGGCTCATGAAATAAATTTTGTCTTCATAAATCTGTATTCTTATGGGACATTGTATTTTATTGATCTTTCAATTTGTGACAAGAGCA
The DNA here is from genome assembly GCA_013398125.1 of Aegotheles bennettii. Classification (NCBI taxonomy): domain Eukaryota; kingdom Metazoa; phylum Chordata; class Aves; order Caprimulgiformes; family Aegothelidae; genus Aegotheles; species Aegotheles bennettii. The sequence goes on from VZRW01010445.1 coordinate 30,748, forward strand.
TTCTCTGAAACACCTAAATATCAATAAGGAAAAACACCAGAGAGCAAACAGCTGATAAGTGTCAAATCCAAACAGAGTTTTAGCCATGATTTCAGATTTGATAACTGAAATCAATTTGAAGATCTGCTGCTAGGATCTAGAGTATTTTAGCATCAGACATAAGTAGATTGTTGAAGTGTAAAATAACATTACCACCGATTAATTATAAGTGGTGCGTATGCATGCATATAGGTATGCATGTGCAGTGATATGTGTCCTACACTAGGTTTCTTGCTTAACTCAGTACCTATCCAACTAGTGGAAACTCAGGAGTGGGTCCTTCACCAACCCTGTGCTGCAAGCTCCAAGACACCTAAGATACAAGTGTGCCATGGCCTTGGCTCTAATGCCCAGAGATCTTACTGAGTCTAGATCTGAAAGTACATACAGTAACTGGCAGAACAGCACTGAAATCTTATTTAGATCATCCAACAAGAGTGCACTCAGTAACATATTATCTATAATTTCAAAGCAAAAGCTGACAGGACTATGGTTGCATCATACACATAGTAAGAGGTGGAAAACACCAATTCTAGTCTTGAAATGTGATTATTTGGGGAAAAAAATTGACATTTTTGGAAGAGGATAAATTTACAGTCTCAAGGACCTGGCTACATTAGAGGCTCTAGAACACACAAAACAAAAGCCTCTCTAACATTACATTTTTTTTCGAAGTTACATCCCTAGATAGTATCATAGGATCAGAGAATCACAGAATAGTTGAGAGTGGAAGGGACTTCTGGAGCTCACCTGATCCAACTCCCTGTTAAGCAGGATTACCTAGAGCAGGCTGCCCAGATCCATGTCCAGATGGCTTTCAAATACCTCCAAGGATGTAGACTCCACATCCTCTCCAGGCAAACTGTGCCAGTGCTCAGTCAATTATCATGGGATAACTCAAGCTGGATGGGAAGGTTGCCTGACTGGTTCAATGGGAAAAGGCCTTTTCCTCATATCCCATCTGAACCTCTCTTGCTTGTTTAAGCCAATGCCCCTTGTCTGTCAAACTCCTTCTTCCCAACAACCTCCCCATAGGTACTGGGTGTTGCTGTTGGTCCACCCAGACCTCTATCTCCCTGAGGCCAATCCAGGCCTGATCCCTCAGCCTCTCCTTGCAGAGCAACCTGTCTCCAGGGGTTATAGACTATGCAGTTATCCCCACTGAATTTCATAAAGCTCCCACTGTCTTGTTCCTCCAGCCTGTCTTGTTCCCTGTGAATGGCAGCCCTTGAGCTCATCAACTGATCCTTACATTTGCTGTCACCTACAGACTTGATGAGAGTGCAGTCCATCATCTCCAGACCACTGATAAAGATATTACGTGGGACAGGTCACAGGACCTATCCTGCAGTATCTCATTTGTTACCAGCCTCCAGGCGAAGTTAACCACCACCTTCTGATTGTACAAATTGTCCCATCACATCTCAGTTATTCCAACAATATTGTAGGTTTGTGAAAGCACATAGTACTCAAGATCCTCCTGCTTGTTTCCCTGGCTAGGTGCATTTGTGTGAATACAGTTAAGCGGGTGACCCCATACATAATTTCTGAAGCAGCCACTGGACTCCCATAACCATTGGCATCTCTCTTATTGCAACTCTTTGGCAAGGGTGGAGCAAATATTCCACATCTCAGTCCACCCCAGGGAAGTATTGAGAAAGCTTTATGAGGAAAAGTATATGTAATTATCTCCTAATTTTACCAGAATTTTATATGTCAACACTTCTGATGCAAGTCATACTTTTGCCTCAGGCTCACAGGTACACAGTACACATTTATCTTAACTATTAGTGAGATTATTGTAATCAAAAGGTGCTGTCAGAACAGCACAACTAAAGAAAAAATTATAGGAGTAATTTTTAGGTCAATAAATATCACAGTTGAAGAAACAGGAAAACAAGCTTGTACTTACTCAGGATTGTCTATAAAAATTTGAGTCCAAACAATAATGTAAGCATGCATAGAAGTGATAGCCAGGAGATAATTTCATTTTGTACCTGCACTCTTTTGGTAAACATTTCAGAATAAAAGCACACAGCTATATTGAAAAATAATTTTGAAATATTTGACAATTAAGTACGTCCTTCTTCTTCCCTTGAAGAATACATGTCTCCCAGGACAGAATCATTCCATTCTGGATCAGTTACAAATGTCTGAGGTATACAGATATTTAATGATCCAAAAATCTGGTGGTTCTGACAGGCTTTGTCTTTCCACCTCACTCCCAGTGAATTCTTCTGGCTCCTTTGGCTTCCAGTTCCAATATCTTGGTTCTCCCACATCGTGGTTTGTTTGGATATACATCATTGCTCACATGGACTTAAAAATAATTTCAGGTTGCATCTAGAGATAAACGTTACTATAAATAAAATATCATCCTTTACGTACAACTAGAAACTAAAAGCCTCAATAATGAAATAAACCAATTTTGAGTATCACATAATGAAGGACAGTCTTTGCATAAGGTTTCTTTGGTATTTGTTGGGATGACCTACGTAATTTAGCTTTGGCTTTTGCTTGAGTAATGCAGGCATCTCATACTCATGCTGATAAATTCTTTATATTACACCACCGTGTCTTCCCTTTACAAAATTCATCATGCATGGTTTGGGTGTGTTTTATACGCAGTCCCATGCACTTCTCTTCTCCTGAGGGAGATGGATTCAAGAAAATACACAAACAAAAAAGAGAAAGGTTTGGCACAGCATAGCACTTACTTATGCAGGCACACGCAGCACATGTTCTCTTTAACTGAAGTTATGCAACAGTTGAATAATTCTGGCCCAGCACATCTGGTTTAAAACATTGGAACCACTTAAAAAGTTATTCATAAAGCAGGAAGGGGAGAAATAAAAACAATATTTACTCTAGAGTCTTTGAACACCACACATATTTTTTGAGAAATATGTATTCTACCAACTTGATTCTTCTTAACTTACTTATTCGAATTAAGAAGTTACAGGTCACATCTGCAACATCCTATCAGGCTTTTTGAGTGAAAAGTCGCTAAAGAGAAATTGTCTCCCTAGAATATGACAATGTGAAGAGCCAAGTTTATTTGCTTTTCTCACTGTCCCTCCTGTATACTCACTCACTTCCTGTAACATGAATAATGTTTTCCAAGAGCCTTTAAGGTACTGTGGCCAAGCTGCAGTATTCTGAAACTAATTAATCTGTGGTGCATTTGTAAGAAGCAACTGCATCTCATTATAGATATATATTGCTGTAGAGAAAGAGCAGCTTAATCTTTCTAATATCTAGTCTTACAGGGTTTATTACACAGCTTCTGGCATGCTAATTTTTCTTTTTTTTTTTTTTTACTGTTTCTCTAATGATTGATAAACATCTTTACAAAGATGCTCAGGTGAGCTCATTACTCAGTTTTAAGCTATTTAAATTGTGATTATTAATGTCTGTGAAGTGCAACCGAGATTAATGTGCAGGTGTGGAGACCTAGGTCAGAATTAGAGGATGTGGCATTACCTGGTGTCCTGCCATGGTGTCCCACAGCTTACTGGGTGCTCACCCGCTAAGCTGAAACATTGTGTGTAAGCACACCAAAAACAATAAGAAAAGGGGAGATAGGACTATGGTAATAAATATGACATGACTGCAATAAATATTAAAACAGTATTACAAATTGCTCTGATTTAAGGTAAGACAACCAGCCATTTGTGACTGTTGTACAGATCAGATGTTAAAATCTGGGGTTACAGAACAATAAAACAGTACTGAGATGTACTCCATTAATCTCACTGAAGATAAATTCTCCTTCCCATATCCTCTCTTCCATGCACTAGTATTTTTCCAGTGGTACACATTAGCAGCTACAGAACAGAGCTCTCTGCAGATGAAGTGGAAATCTTAATTTTAAAAATGGGAGTCTACAGTTACATTTTTAAATCTAATTTTTTTTAAATGTTGACCTTTCAGTATTGCTGTGAAAACCCAAAGCTCTAATTCTTAAATGCAAGCACAGCCTGAATAATTCAGATTTTGTATTTGTGTTCATCTCTTCATATTTTAAACAGTTTTTATATGTGACTCATGCTACCTATGGTACCATTTTCACAAAAGGGATCATGAAAATAATTCTCAGTAGACCATGACTGTTTGGAAAGAGGCCACTTTACACACAAATACCTACAGCTCTCAGCACGCATGATGTGTGTGAACAATATTTGGTTTGCACTTCTTATAAACTTATTTGTTTTTTGCTGGGGTTTTATGCTTCTAATTGCCTTGTTTCAGTTACCCTATTAAGGGCCGGATCCAGTACCATATGATAGAAATTTCTGCACATCATAAATATTCATTGCAAGAAATTGCAAACAAATGTTGTACCTATTCAACCAATTTGGCAACTAATTATAGTTAACAAATACTTTCACAGAAATGAATGCACAAATCATACACAGAAAAGCTCAGTTTTACCCATAACATATTTGCAAGGAGTACAATACCCAGCTTCAATCCCAACACAAATATTTGCCCCAAATCTAGTTCATCCAAGATAGTTCCTCTTATTTATTTCTTGAGTTATTTTTGTTTTACTGTCAGCAATAGCAGTATTCACAGCGCATAGTAGAAAATAACTAATTTAGGAGAATGAATCACCAAGCTGTTTCACAGCCTGTCAATATAATATCAATACTTATAATTGCTATTGTTTATGTCATTAGCAACCCATTCAGATAAAGCTGTTAGATATGTTATCAGGTGTGGTATGTTACCATGACACATGCATTTTGGATTCCAGGAGGCATGCAGACTTCAGAGGGAACTCTCCTTACTCACTTATCAAGCAGAGCTGCTGAAACCTTGATACCTCCGATATGCAGAGATCTATGCAAACCTTTCCCTTGGCATGGATTCAAGTCTCCTGAATTTCACTGTGAGCTTTAGGTTTGAACCCCACAGTAACACAGCCAAAATTGTTAATTTCTGCCAAATTCACAGAGCTTTGAATGGTTTCCATTTCTTGTTAGATCAGTGCTGTACAGCTGGCTTAAAAATTGGTTCAGGTTTGGCAGTACACTCACAAATTAAATCTGACTCAGTTCTGTACCCACACTAAAGTGTGTCTAGTAGGTGCAAACCCGCATGGGGATGAGGGAGCAGATCTCCCACTGCAGGGAAGTTCTTGGATGAGCAGGTGAGTGGCAGGTATGAAGAGCATACAGCCCTTTTGGTTGCAGCCAGTGTCCCCTTCCAGCCTGCTCTGTACTGAAATGACTTACTGGATGCCGCTAAGACGCATTCAGCAAGACAAGCATGCTGTGCTTTCTGCCACCGAGATTCCTCCTCCCCAGACACTGACAGGTATTCATTTCTTACATTTCATGTAGCTGTTCTGTCCTCGTTGTGATAGCAACTGATATATCTCTATCTTCTGGCACTGACTAAATTTCTAGGACAAAAACCTCCAGGTACCATTTTTCATCTGGACTAGGGCTGCCTGAGGCATATCCATAGCTGTGCCAACTACCTGGGATTCAGGGCTCCTCCTCTCTTCCTCCATTGTATGGGTGACAGAGATGTTGACGTTGAGACAACGTACTATCTACCAAGATAAGCTGATGCTCATTTTGCTTTGTCTCAGTACAGCAGGCTACAAGCTATGGGAGCCAGCAAACAGCCATTCAACAGGAGGGGAGAGAAGCTCTAAAAAAGAGTGGGCTGAGCAGGCAGAGCCAGGAGGGACTGTGGCTTTCCCCTGTTGTAAGTCTGCGTAATTTCTGAAGGCAGCGAGTCAGTGTCAGGGTTTGTTTGGGGTTTTTTTCACAAAATTTAAGATGAGATTTACTAAAACTCAGACACGATCTTGAAAAATGAACACTTTCCAATTTTCCAATCATAGATTTTCAAATATTCTCCAACATAAAACAAACAGCCAACTAACAAATTTAGTTTTCTGATCCTGAGTAAAGCCTTTGTCTTATTCTCAATGGGCTGTGATTGATATACATAAGTTTAACTGCCATGAAGAAAAAAATATATATTCAAGTCTTTGCTTGTCAAGATAAGAGTCCTAAACCATTTCAAAAACAGTCTAGATAAAATTTCTTTTTACATTTCATTACGAAAAGAACATTGCAATAAATATATCTCCTATGCCACCCAAACTAGTTTGTAAAATATACCCTTATTTGGCAGCATTTACAACATCTGAAAAAAAAGCATATTTAATTGCTGTATCATAAAGTTGGCTGTTTCAGAAAATTCCAGCTGATGCTTAGGTTAAAACTACTATCAGTGTCAACCAACTTGAACACTGTGTGCACCCTAATCTAAGCTGCAAGATCATTTGACTTTAAACAGCAGTGAAGTAATACAAAAAGAAAATAAACAGTAAAAATCTTTCATGTTTGAGTTTCCTTTACCAGATTGCCTGGGCAAAGCACAAAGTCCCTGGTCCCAGATGTGCTTACAGTAAGCAATGCACCTGCTCTTCGTGCCAGAGCAGAACAATGCAGACGAACACCAGCAACCAGTCTGAAAACAGAGGGTCTTCATTTATTTTTTATCATTTTTAATAAAAAGAAAACCCAAATCTTTTCCTCACAACGGATGTCTTTGCTAGCAAGCTCAGCAGGCAAATCAGTGAGGAAACAGCCCTGGAAGGAGACCTGCCTCCACACAGCAGGAGGGGTGGACTTCGCCTCATAGGGCTGGCAGGGGCACCTGCAGGACCAGTCCATGTGGCCTCCACGTGACAGTAGTTTCTGAGCAGCTGGTCAAGCACCTGTATCACTCACAGGATAGTGCTCCTAAAGGGTCACACTTGGAGGGTTGAGTTAGCTTGGCAAAAACATAAGACACCTGGTGTTTTCATCTCCTCATACCACCATAGTTGTCTTTCTGATTTCCTCACTCTTTTCTGATTTCTCCCTCTCCTCCTCTCATCCTCAGCTGGCTTTCTGCCTCAGGCAGAGGTCAGGGGAAAACTTTTGCCACATGAGACCTCAAGCTGTGTGCAGCTGCTAAGTGTCACCTTAGTCAAAAGAGGTATTGTTGATAATGCTAATAGTGATGAAGAGAATGATAGATTTTATAAGTGAAAAAAGAGACTATGTATAGGAAATGGGAGAGAAGAAAAGCCACGTGGTGGGCAGCTGATGGGATGAGGGATCCCTTTTGACAGGGGGGACCACCCCCATCCCTTTGGCAGGAAAATGGGGACCAGTGAAGACCCTCTATTCCCATGCTCCTTTACTTTATGCTTATCCTTTTCTTTTCCTCATTTCTGTCTTACCAGTCCTCTCCCCTTCTTTCCTCTCAGTTTGTCCTGGTATTTCATACTTCTTCCTCATTCTCCTATCTTCCTGATTCCTTTTTTCCTTCCCTCATTCCACATCTTGGAAACTTAATGTTCTTCTAAGTGGAAAAGCCCGTCTTCCTGTCCTAGTTGAGGATGGATGCAATTTCCCTACCTGAGCTGCCCCATTGCTTCCCCTAAACTGCCTCCACAGATCCTGAGGGACCGACTCCCAGCATGAAAGTGTCCTGCTCCAGCAGAGGGGTTCCCCTAGAGACTCCATCACAGGCGCTGCCAGCAGATGCCTGGCTTGCTGGGGCATGATGGGCTGCCTGGGGGCTGTGCTCGCAGTCAGCCAGCACGCAGGCAGTTTCACTGGAAAGGTGGGCAGCAGCCCCCGAGGATCCCCAGTTTACCAGACTTGCACATGTTAAAGCAAAACTGATTTGTGTCGCTGTGATGAAAGCTGGTGGAGATGCAGTGATGGGCCAGGAAACCAGTGCACATTCCCAGTTACTAGAGATAAGTGTTCCCTTTTGAGGTGTCTCAATGCGCAACCCCTCAGGGATGGTACCAGAAGAACTTCACAGAGAAAGACCTGCAGGGCATCGTGGATCACTGAGGAATGAGCACCAAGGAAGAAAAGTGTGATAGTTTGTAAAGGGATGCTGTGTGCCTCAGACTTCCTGCCTTTTGCTGCTTAAAAGAAAATAATCCTTAATGCTTGTCAGATGAATCCAAATAATCCTAATGGAAAAATAGTGTGTTTAATATCTTCTTGGTTTGCTAGGATGGTTTCCATTAATCCTTCACATAGTGTAAAGGTTTCAGCCAACAGTCATTCATTGTATCTACACATCTTGGATTTTCTAGTCGTGACTTTATCTCCTACTGTTTAACATGACACCAAACATTTTCCTGTTTTGCCCTAGGATCCATTTCCTGCTTTATGCTAAACTTAAACATTTTTCGTATTCATTTTATAAATTCTTATTTCTTTTATAGAATTATTATGCTAATTTCAAGTCGATTTATGATCATTTAATGATGAAGTTGTGATAGTATAACAAAATGTTATTATTTTCACTGAGTTGTAGCATTTACAATACAGCTATTTTTATGAGAGATTAAACACCTCCAAATTTATGAAGACTATTCCATTTTAATGACAAAATTAAATTACAGTGAGAAGAGATAAAAATCGATATATTCAGACCAGGAGTAGAAAAAATTTTAAATAACTGATATGATCATTTTGAAAGAGAGAAACAGGGAACTCATTTTCTAGAATGTTGCACAAGCTTTATATCAGGATAAGCAATGCATGTCATCCAGCAAAGACATTTCTGGGTTTCCCTGTCATTAAACTGGAAACAAATCAATGAGAATCTGTCCCAAGAATTTTCTTCAGGATTTGAGGACGTAATGTGTAGCTTTGGAAAAAGGACAATTATTCTGTAATACTATCTAGAAGGCTGTTCATGCAGGAAGTTATTTCAGAATAACTTGGTTTACTAAGCACACATGTTGTTCAGTTTGTACATGTTGACAGTCCCTTATGAATAGGAATAAAAAATGTGTACAGAGAAAGAGAAAAAGAGCACAAGGGTAAGGGAGATATAGATCTGTGAAAATTGGAGGTTTTGAAGCAAGAAGAATAAATTTGACATTAAAAATGGTAAGTAAAATCATCTGATCATGCAGAAAATATTATGACCATATGTGCAAAGGGATGTACCATTCAATGTATGCTGCAATATGCAAAATCATGGGAAAAGGGAGACTGCAATGTATCCTAGCAGTTTGTAGAAGAAATTAACTAGTGAGTTGCTCTTTGCACCGTCACTAAGACCAGTATTCTCCCAGCAGGAGAGGAAAGGGACCAGTTGAGCAAGAGCTATGTTACAAGTAAAAATTAAAATCCCTAATGCAAAAACTCAACAGGAGCAGCAAGACTCTGATCTGTATCGAGGAGGGGTGAGGAGGCAGTCCCTAAGCTCTAAGCATGGCCAAGGCCAGAGACCTTGTGAACTAAGAGGTTGGGCTGGGCAGCGGGATCACCCAGGGCTTTCAGCCACAAGCCCCGAGGCTTCACACCTCAAAGAGAGAAGAGCACAGAGGATATACTACCCCCAGAAAGCTCTTGGAAGCAGTTGAAGGGGAGATTTCTTCCTTCCAAATAGGGAAGTGAAGCCATCTTACAGAAACCAAAGGATTTATTGTTTTTCATACTTCAGCAAGAGATGTCGTGTTTTGTTTTCCCTCCAGCATTAGGTGTATGAGTTAACCCAATACAAATGCCCTTGCATCCCTTTCATTTTTTTCCTGCTGTTTTTCTTACCCCACTCACACAAAGGTAAATTAGCATGCAGGGTGGAAGGCAGAGGGAAATGAGGCAGTCTTAGCAGATTTGTAATAGGAGACTTTCGTATTTGGGGTAACATGATGCAAAGAAGAATTCTGAAGCACAGGAAGAAACTAGCGATGTATCCTGCCAAGAAGAGCACAAAGATAACAAAAAAGTCAAAGGGGGATATTATTTTCCTCAACACCAACCAAAGGCAGGGATATGAACAAAAAGATCTTTACACCTTCTTGCAGATGGTACTATGAGTGTACAGTTGAGAATCATCAGCATTAAACCATAAGATATGAAGGTCACTTATCTAAACTTCCATCCAGTCCTAAGCAATATACATGTTAATATACACTCATTACTTTGAAAGCTCAGATGACTCATAAAATGGGAGCTAAAATCTTCCATTTCCCAGCATTATTGTAGCATTTTATTAAAGACTATAATATAGAGCAAATTCTCCCCATCATCAACATAACTTTTTTTCTTGCTATTTAAGAAACAAGGAATTAGCAACAAAAGCTCCATTTCATTATTGTTAATTTTTTTTTATTAGCTGCCATGTTTTTAAGCTGCACCATGATCCTTCCTCTCAATTTCCACCAGTTTATTAACAGAGAGCCATGCAACTACAGCTGCTTTCCAAAGTATCACTGCTGTTACTACGTCTCAGAGCTGAAGAGACAGGACTTGTCTTCAGGTTGACGCCTAAATGTAGATATTATATCCACTGAATTCACATGTTGACATCTTCAGTTAGGTATCTTACTCTGGAGATGAATCTCACTCTAAAGCCTCGGTAGTGGGGTTACATGGGACTCTGTTAATGGTTCAACAGTATGCATGGCAATTCCAGCTATTCTTATTTTTTTCCAGGAGAAGGCAATTGTGCACAAGTGCATACGAATGTCCATGTTAATTGTGCATGAGTACATATGCAACCTAAGAGGGTAGCAGTTCTTTTCCCTGTAGTGGTAAAACTAATAGAGTTTGTACAAGTGTTTTTCTTATTTCCACCCATGAGAGCAAATGTCATTTGCTATGGCATTACAGCTTTTTGTCTTCAGTTGCCACATTCTGTCTGTGCTCTTTTATCCTTGTCATGCATGTCTGTTGCCATCTCTCCTGTAAAAAGCCACTGGCACAACTAGAAGTGAGGTTGTAACAGGTTGATTTATCACTGTCAGGGGTATTTTATTTCATTCTATCTAAAATTACTATTATTATTAAAACACTTCTCTGATTACAAACTATTTACATGTTCAGTATTTGATACTAAGGAAATAATTTGTAGGTTTGCAAGAGAAAATTACGAGGGTCATGTAACTTTTCCACACCTTATTTTGTATTTTTAGGTGGAAACACAACACACTCTCTATACAGAGTAATTGCTGCCTGTAAAAGGGAACATTTGCTGCTCCCACTGTAAAGGTCATGGTTTTCATATCGATTTGTCATTTTCTGTGGGCCAATTACCTCAGTGACTAGTAACTCATGTGATCCTTTTAATGTGAGCCAACAAAGCAGGTATCCTTCCCACTCAAGGTGGCCCTTGACTGAAAATACACCAATGCAACTTCATTTCCCAACACTGAACACTTGGTTCTCACCCAGGAGATGTCTGTCAAATCACTCTGGATTACGCTGACAGTTTTCGCTCAAACCTTTATATCCCCAGGGGATTCCTATAGTTCCATCTCCCTGTATACAAAATAACCCATACAGATCTTCATGGAACTCCCTTAATATCTCACTTCATAATCAAATTTATGAAGTAGGGATATATGACTTATACCAGAGTTCTCCACAGAGATTGGTTTAAACACAAAACCAAATTAAATAATTCAGCAACACTGTGAGATCACAGCTTACCTGACCATCCAATACAATTAATGTCCAAAGGGTGTTTGTCTGGCTTTGAATGCAAGGCCCTTTGAATGGAGAGGGTCTTTGTGAATAAGTTAGACTATGTCTTGGCAACAAAAGGAGAAAGAAATTTCTTTTGTACTACCAAGATTACAACTGCAGAAACTAAACACCCAGCCTTCTTGGTGAGCGAACTAACAGACAGACCTTATTCCCCAGGGCTTTCCAACAAACTTTTTTGCTCTTGATGTGCTAGGTGAAAGGTTCCCTCAAACCCCCTCTCTTCCTAGACAAGGTGAAAGTGACGGGAGCACAAATACCATCACAACAAACATTGAGGTAGTCAAAGCTCACAGCCCCCTCCAGCCTCCTCAATGACCAGGCAGAGGACTACCAAGGTCCACAAAGTCTGGTCCTGACAATTGTATTGGGTTAGGACCACAGTGCTTAGTACTGCACTGGATTCAGCTGCAAGCCCAGCTGATCTCTCTGGCTTGGCTATCACCTTGAGCAAGGACACCTCCAGGAAGTTTCAGCTCTAGTTTACACTCACGCCAAAGAAATGGGTTGAACATCCATGCTGAATTATTTTGCCTCCAACAATCAACTTCTGACTACAACGCCGCTTTGATGATGTTTTGCTTTTTTCTGATTTGACCCTCCACCTTAAAAGCAGTCTTCTGACAGTATATAATCTTGTGCTTGCTGACAACACAGCAAGAATTAAAGCTGGCTCAGTACTGTCATTAAACTGCCATCTAAGCTTAGCCAAATTTCAGGACACACTCTTTGCATCAACAATACATTAGCTTATCTTTACCAACCATAGTCTCCTCGTAACACTTCATTCTCCATGTCAAGCCTCAGACGGCAATTCCCCTGCCCCCACCTTCCAATCTAGGCATTCACTGCAGACATGGAGAGCATGTGTAACATCTTGTATCACAACAGGGGTTCTGAATTTCCTGTTAATTTTTACTTTTTTGTTAAACGAAGCCTACACAGGCCTTTCACAAGTAATTCACAATCTAAGAAAGTATATTTATACCAGAAAAAAAAAATAGCATTAAGGTGATAAATAATGGCAACAAACTAAAAGGAAAGCATTGTGTGCTCCATTTCTTGATATTTTCTGGAAGTTATGCATTAATCAAAGATCTGATCCTGGCTAAGGAACTGAAAGAAACTCACATCTTGACTTTCATATGAGGCAAAACTAAACGACCTACTGGTTTACTTTTGGCTTTAAGATCTAAGACTTCCTGTCCTAAAGCCTTGTATAAGATCGAATCATATTGAGAGCTTTTTGTATATGAAGATGCAAAAAATAAACAAACTCCTTAACCTGCCCTTGTGCTCTGGAAGAGCAGCAGAGTCCAATCTGATGTCTCCCAGTAACTAGTTGGCTCAGGCTGCAAGTAAAATTGAAAGAACAGAGCAGACGGGTTTCCTGCCTGCCAGCCCAGCACAATTTTGTCATTTCCATCACACGCAGCAGTAGCAATGCAAAGGTTAGCTGACCAAAGCGTGCACATGCAGGAAAAAACAGGATCTGGTCCTTTTGCCAGGTGTCCTATCACAGCAGGGGAAACAGATGGGAAAATAAGCAAAATTTGGATGCACAAAAAAGCTGCTCCATTGATCAGTCTGCTACCTATTTGAAAATATGACCTTCCAGAAGAGAGTTTCCCACTAAAAATACTACCTTAACGTTGCTTTACATCAAAAGTAAATGTCAATAAAAGAATTTAAGGTAAGCAACAAGTCTGACACTTCTGAGTTTGTTCTTGAAAAGACAAATTTACAACTGAAACAGTCATTAGAAAGTCAATTTGCAGCTGTGACAAACACTGGAAGAGCTATTCAAGTCACATATCACCAATAGTATTAATGATCTTGGTAATGAAAAGCTGATGACTTTTAACAAGTGTTATCTGACACACAAGATAAATACTATTAAATATGAAAAGTCTCTTTAATTACATACGGAGTTTAGAGATTTGTAAAACAACAAGCAAATTGGTATGCTGTCATCTCCTTCACCTGTCACTGGGTAAAATCATTCCATTGCTCAATTACTGCCAGTGACACTGATGCCTGAGCCCTGGCTTCCTGCAACACATGGAAGCACAGGCTTCTGTTCTAGATATTTCCATCAGGAAGCCACAGGTTCAAGGCAATTGCAAATCCAGTGCTGAGTAGATCTGTTAGTAGAGATGACACAGGTTCCCAGCTAATGAAGATGTCACTGCATTTTAGTGGTTTTAACCGTGTATTTGTTTTTCCTGTGCAAGAATGTTACAGAGCTGCCTATGTCATGTTTTTCTCTGTGACCCTGATAGTCACAAAGGCATATTGTATCTCCTGAAAGAGAGTTAGAAAGGCACACTCCGATAGTCAATTCCTAACCAGGTTTGTAATTTAGAATTCAGCAGACTTTTGTTTCAGTGTCCACAACAAACACTCTGCTTAAAGTTTTTAAATTCCCGTCCTGCTTTTTACTAAGATGACAAATGCCTGTTTAGGAAAAAAAAAACTCATTTCCAACCTTCACTCTTCTTGACACCTGTATTTTTATATCAAAATTTAAAACAACGAATAAAAAATGAGTATTTTTCATTTTAATGGGTAATATGTTTTCTTACTATTTTCAGTGATTCTATTAAGTTCTTTTGAAGGATGAAGTTTAACCAACCCTCATGAATAACAGAGCCACTTCCTATTACTTCTACTCTATAGCAGAAGTACAGGAGAGAAATATAACTTCATAAAATTGAACCTCTGACTACGTATTCTATTCCATCCCATCAACAGACCCATATACAGGGTCTCATCTTTGACCTAAAAAAGCTGTCATGTTCACACTAGTTTGGATGGTGAGCCTGGGGTGCATGGCTTCTCTCCCAGGGAAGGGGAACAACCATTAGGATTAAAATCTCAGATGAATGATTTTTTGTGCAGTGTTTTCTTAACTAAATCAAGTTTCAGTTTTGATTACATTGGACCCTTGTATCTATTTATGTCTGAAAGAAATATATAACAATGGGATTTGTCAAAAATATGACATATATAAATATCAATAGCATATATACAGTTATAACTGACATACTAAAAACCTCACAGTTTCAATTAACAGAGAACTAAAGGAAAATTACTCCTAAAGTGAGGTCCTCTGAACACCTGCTATCCAACTCCTTTTTCTGCTTTCTGAGGAAGAAGAAATGAGCTCCTGACAGGTATAAAATGCACATAAAAATATTTGTGGCATGTTTGTATGTATGTCCTCCCAAATTTCCTGGATCCATTCAGGTAGGAAATCCAGGAAGTTTAAGAGGATGTACATAAGAAAAAAAAAAAAAAAAAAGAAAAGTATTTCCTTTCTTTTTTTTTTTTTAATTAAACATACTTGATTGAAAACAAATTCTAGCCATGACTAGAAGCAGGAGGAAGATAAGGGAGGGAGTGAGGTAGAGAATGAATTCATGAAATATCTTCATTTCACTTACCAGTTGTCTGAAAACAGAAATAAAACCCACTTCTCCCTGGCCTACTGAATGGCACTTTAGCTGTAAGTCCCATCCTGCTCATCTTCCCTTCCCTGCCACCAGCATTGGAATGTTGTTGTTGTGTGCACATTTAGCAGTGCTTTGAGTAGTAATTTGAGTATCCTACAGGTAAACATCTAAGCTGACAAGCACTAACCGTGCAAACTCCAGTAGGAACTGAGACTCTGTTGTACCTCACAGCACTGACGTTTTACATTCGGTGCTGCCACTTGCTGTGGAGTCACAACTGGTTGCTTTTGAAAGGATTATGCAGCACTGTACAACAAACTCTGCTCCTGATTGAAAAAAGTTGCAAGACTTGACCTTGCAAAATGCAGCATTTTTCCTTTGAGATGTTCCTCTCTATTGCTGCCTCGAGCTGAGGACCCTCAGTTCTTCCAGAAGCTGCTCAGTTCAGTGCAGAATTCGGTCTGTTTAAGCCCATTACCATTCCCTGTGTATTAATTATCATCGCCATAGGAACAGACACAAAATGCATTTGACTTAAGGAGGAAGAATAATTAATATTTTGTAGTTCCAATATAAAATGTTTTTAACCTTTTATAATCAGAACCAGATACTCTCAAATTTTGAAATAATACAGTGTTTTATTAAGTTTTGAAGCTGCTTCCATTAAAACCACTGGAGGTGTTAAAGACATGCCTTTGACTTTTAATGGAATAAGGTGCACTCCTAAGTACCTGAAAGAACCACAGGGATTTTTTATGAATTATAGGGTATGAGAACATGGAACGAGTTCCACATTTTTACAATACTAAAGAAGCTTGCTGTATTTATTACTCACTTTTTCCTGGCCTAAGCATTTGAGAGACCAAAAGGGGATGCAGAAAGGAGGTGGATCAGTAAATAAACACAGTATGAAAAGGGTGTAAGGATTGTCAAAATATCAAATGGAGACAAAAAGTTTAACATACTTAATTATGGAATTTTTATGGAATTTATAATCCAAACCATTGGACACCTTTGTTTTTCAAGCAGAACTGAATGCTGTAATTCATGATACCTCTGAGACCAGTCACATTGCAGCAACTTGTTAAAAACATAGCACTTAACAGTGTGTCCAAACTGGCCAACTGTATGGTCAAACCTGTCTCCCGATACCCACCTGTGTCTACTGGAGGAAGCAATTCATTGCATTACTGGAACAGTCTTTGCACAATGCTTCTGGGTGGGAACATGCATTAAATTTTTCTTCATTGATACACAGCTCATAGACAACTCAGAAGCAGTGGGAAGGAGATGAGCCACCAAAATGCACAATGAGTAGCTACAGCTATGGTGGCTTTAGCATCTCATTCTGAGCTCACTGTCTTCCTTGGAGAAAATCATAGCATAATAGCATCATGCTCTGTGGTATATTACAGTGCACCAGGTCTTTGAGTGCCTTCAGCTGCCTGCCAGCCTAGATCACTAACATGAACATACACTCACACATTGTGTGAGTTGTCATGAGACCTCTGCAGCAGCTCAGCTGACATCCTCAACGCAGTAAATGAAGCCAGAGAAAACACTAAAATATCCCCGTATCTCAGTTCTCTTCACCTGTTGTAAAGCTACACCCCATGAGTTTAGGAGACTCTTTGCCCAGAAGGCACAGTCACAGAAGCAGTAGAGCACAGTGCTTACTGCCACCTCCGTGCCTACATTTCTTCAAAGACAAAACTCCAACACTGCCATATCAGAGGGAAGGTGCTTGGGTTTTTTTGTTGTCATATTCTGAGACAGAAGAGAGCTCTGCTCCAGAATGGCTAAGCAGTTCTGTGTTCATATCAAATGTGGGGAGGAAAGGGTCTTGTCACTGGGCTAAAGTAGATTATTAGGGTTTTCAGTATCAAGTGTGAATGCTCCAAATACTCTTGTACTACTCACTGTTAGTGCTTTTACTCCGTGAATAAATAAATAAATAAAATGAACAGAAAAATGTCTCCTTTTTTTCTCAGGATAAATTAGGAAAAAAGAAGAAACCTGAAAAAATTTCATGGGAGGTAAAATATCCAGGAAGCTATAGCTGGGAAGTGTGAACTCCCAAATGATTATTTCTTTCTCAAAACTATGCTACTTCTGTATGCTATTACTTCTATATCTTTCTATCAGAGAAACATGGAAGCAGTAAGGCTGGGAGATGTAGCCAAGCACAGACACCTGCAGATACTAGGAAAACCACAAAATATTTCCTGGAACAGAAGATGCCAATGTTTAGCTTGCTACAGGGATTCAGGAGAAACAGGGGAGGGAAAGCTCAAGTGGGAGAAAAACATGAGGAAAGATTCTGTGCTTAAATTACTGAAGGATGGAGAGATTA
The DNA here is from genome assembly GCA_013398125.1 of Aegotheles bennettii. Classification (NCBI taxonomy): domain Eukaryota; kingdom Metazoa; phylum Chordata; class Aves; order Caprimulgiformes; family Aegothelidae; genus Aegotheles; species Aegotheles bennettii. The sequence goes on from VZRW01010445.1 coordinate 48,135, forward strand.
AATTAAGAGACAGCTAAGTAAAAATGTAAATCTGGGCTCACATGTCTTTTCTGGAAAGTATAAAATGTGTAGAATAAGCAGGAATCTATAGATTGTTGCTTTCCCTTGATTCAGGTCCACATTAATATTTCTGGTCTCAGAAATCTTCTCTCTCATTGAAAATGAGGTGTTCCTGACAGAAGGAGTTTCACATTTTAGAACTGTTTAGCCTAAGGGTCTGAGCTGAAGTGAATATGAGTCAATAATGTGAAGTGAAACAAAGTAAATAATGAAACCAATGGAAAATCTCCCACCAAGTCTAGCTCCCAGCGGACTACAGTAAGGCCATAAGGCAGTAAGAATACATACAGTGCAACAGAAATTCTGAGAAGAAAACATATTTAGGAAAAAATGTTTCTGCATGTCTTAATGTGATTAAGAGCTACTTAAGGAATTCAAACCATTTGGCACTACAATGTCCCTCATGATGATGCAATGACCCACCTAACCAAGGGCCCAGGTGCTGCCAAAACTAGTAGGAATGTGCTACGCTTGTGCAAGAGAGCAAATTGTTACTGGGGAGAGAAGCAATATTCCTCAGTTGTGAATATTGGCAATAAACCCATATTTTCTGTCAATGAAGACTTTTAAATTTAGTTTTCAAGGTAATAGGAAAAGAAAACACGTTCAGCATGAGAAATACACAAGGAGGAACAAACAGCTGGTACTGTAAATAGGAAGAGGTCAGAACTTCTCTTCTACTTGCTGATTTCTTCTCAAAGGTTTCATTAGAACAACACCTTAAAAAGCTGAACAATTTGTAAAGGCTGATTAAAAACCAATACAGAGTCATTTGGGAAAAGCTGGGTTGCATGTGACCACAGAAAAGAAAAGAAAATGTACTAGGAATGCAAAAATATTTCTGCCTGTCATTTAAAAAAATGCATCTGATTACCTCCTTTTCATCATTTGACTTTTCCTGTTTTCCAGTTCAGCAGAATTAAAGGAATTTATTGGGTCCCTTCAACTCCATTGTTTTCTGTTTGGCCACAGCTTTTAGAGGAACCAAAATTGCCAGGTATTTTTCTGAACAAGAATTGTGAGCCAGGGACTGCTTACCATCCAGGTTTCTTAGACAAAGAAAAGAAAAACAAAAACAGAATAGAAATTAAATTCTGACAAGTATTCCATTATGTAAGCAAGGCAATCCGTCCCAGGGAAGGCATGTTTTAATCACCAGTTTCCCTCAGTCTTTAGCCAAAGGCCTGACGGCTATGGTATTGCAAATCAAGAGCTCAGATGTGGAAGAATAATGCAGAAAAAGATTCTTTAGTGTTATGACTTCCCTGAATTTCACTGATGGTAAAAAAATGTCATAATTGTCCTTTGTATAACTGAAAGACTAAGGCTCATTGAAAATTCAAGGGATGATTTCTGATTTCTAACTGCTTGTTGTTTCACAGTTCCTAGTGTCCTGTTAAGAACAGGAGAATCACCGCTGGCTGGTCACTCTTTTGAAATTACAATGAAAAAGTTAATTCTCTTGGAACTAATCAGATGCTACACACTGTTCTACAATTATTGTACTGAACAAAGGTCTGTCTAAAGCAAAATTAGTCTAACACTTCTAAATGATGCGGTCACATGCATTTTTGGCTGTCACAAATAAGACCTAGTCACCCTCCTAGCAACAATTTTTCCTGTGTGGTTTTGTGAAAATAGTTCCCTTCAAAACTCATGAGATCTCTGTGTTCATTATATTGCACCCATTCTGAAGAAAGATATTAATACTTTGGCAAAGATACAGAGCTCATTGTTTGTAATGAAGACTGCCCAATAGCTAGATGAGTTCAAAGGATCTGCCTTTTTTAATTCAAGACTGAATAGCGCTGTATCTTCTTTTGAATGCTGGGCTGTAAAACCATCTGCCCATACAGTTGTTTTAGATTTCTCATTATTTTAGACTGCATACTACATGTTTGTTATTTTTAAGTTACAGTGCTGTAACTGACACCCATTGGCATGAGAGTTGGAAACTGAAAAATCTTAATGCCTGCTAAAGGCTGATGTGCTCAAGGGAGAGCAGGAAGCATAAACAAGTTGGCATTTATGCCCTTCTCAGTGATTTTTTTATAGCAGGTGTGTTGAAACTTGTGTTTGCTGATGGTAGATATATTAAATCATCATGTCTGGAAGCCTTGACTCAACACCTCTCACTTGTAAGGCTCTGCTGGCCCATCTTGTGGCTCTAACAGTGTGCAGAGTACTTGCGCTGTGCTGCAATGCACCCAAAGATGAAGGAGCTGCTACCAGGACTCTCCTGGTGATGGACACCAGCATAAGAGCTTTGTGAATCGAGCCCCCAGAATCTTCCAGACTGACCAGAATAATGCAGCAAATGATATATATTATATGTAAAAAAGCTGTCATCCTGTGATGTTCTTGTTAATATCTCCTTAAAAAAGTCTCACCACATTCATGATCTAGTATGAAATGGCCTAGGAAGGAAAGGAAACACATATTAAAAGACAGGCAAATTCCTTGTTGAGAATGCCAGAGATCCAGACCTGGTATAGCTATTTCCTCTGAGATTTTCAGCACAAGTGAAGAGCCACTGACTTTTTCTTTCTCACCTGCATCCTACCAAAATGTCTGCCAACAACCTTGATGCATGTTGTTAAGAATTTTCCATAAATCTAGTGAATTAAGATATCCCGCAGCAGAAATCTGATGGCCTGCTCCAACTTTCTATTTCCCCTTCCTACAAATAGTGTTAAATGTCTTCACAGGGCATCTAGCTAAAAATGTAATAGCTATTACATTTTTAAAGGTGCAGCCTAAATTTTTCTATATGTATTTCCTTGTGTGGGCAAGACTCTAATTCAAGAATATTTATACAGTCTCCCTAAATAATTATCTCCCTAAATAACTTTAAAAATTACACTTTTGGCAAGTGGCTAATAAGCCACTAGGGCTAACATAAACTTTTTCCTAGTAAGAATAAACTAAGTGTGACAAAGAAATGTGAACTGGTTTAACTAAATCATAGAATACCAGCTTTATTTAAATTAAGTTAATGCTGTCTGTAAAAAGATTTCAGCATTTAAAAGCTGGAAAGATTGGTGAGGAGTTCAGTAAACTGTTTGTTGCTTCTGTTACTGGACTCTCAAGGGAGACATCTAAAACAAAAAACAAAACACATCTATGCAACATGCCACTACACTCAATCAACAATGCACTTTGCTTTAAAAATGGTATGGAAGAACTCAGCTGGAAATTGAGTGTCGGTGTTCTCTTGCATTGACCACAAAAACATATTTGTCTTAGTGCTCTGACAGGCAAACAACCAGGCATGCATGAATGATGCTCAGGGATGGCCCTTGTGTATGTAATGCTTCCCAAAACCAGTTCAATGACATGTCATCCTTGGAACACGCAGTTCCTAATTCTGTCAAGTTTGGTGCCTCCACAGGTTATCTGCCAAGTAATTGTCAGTTCTTTAACCTAAAAGCATCAGGGGATAACTTAAGAGATCAATGGGAATATAGAAATATTTTGGCTTTCTCCTTTCTGCACTCTCACTTCCCTCCAGCTGTAGGTTTTCCCCACATCACACCCTGCTTTCATACATCTATGTCCTCCTCAAAGAGTGATCCAGACATAACTTGGAGCAACACAGGCAGACCTGATCTAGCTTACACTAAGCACTGTATAGCCAAGGTGATGGTGGTACAAGGCCTGTTACAACAAGCAAATGCTTGCGAGTGCTCCTGACCCTCACCCTAGTCATCTCCACACTCTTGCCTCCATGTCGTCACACTTTCACTACTGCCCTCACCTCCAGCTGCAAATCATCTGCCTGTGCACACCCCTGTTCAGCCTCCTCCATCTCTCACTTTGTTTGGAGGGCTCCTGGCTTCACCCCTACCTTGTGCTCAACAACGCTCCCAGCAGCCCATCCTGTGGCCCAGGGCTCGGACCTGGTTCTCGCTACAGCCTTGGAAAGAGGTATGCAAAATGCACTGATTAAATCCTTGAAGTACAGCAGCACACCTTGCTAACTACTGCCTGACCACAGGACTGGACAGACCAGAAAACATCAAGCATGCACACTGAGGGCATGGAAGGCTAACAGCAAAAAATGGGAACCCAAAGCTGGCCTGACATCTGTAAACTGACCTAGCATAAACTTGTCAGCAGGGTCAGAAGTGCAAACCCCAGGGGTGAGCAGACATGCTCCACCCCCTTTTCAGTCCAGAGGGGGATGGCACTCATACTAGAGGAACACGTAGTCCTGAATATCACCTCTTCTCCTTGGACTGCCTCAGAGCACAGCAGGGGAAGGTGATCTGTGCGGGGAAACAAGAGAGAGCTAAGTGGATCAGCAGGGCAAGGTATTATTATGAAAGATTTGGGTGAGGTTTTAGCCTCTAATTTCAGCTGTGACTTCCTGAGTGCTCAAATGGTACATTTTCAGCTCACTTCTAGTTGTCTGATTCACTCACCTCACCTCTGCTTTAAAGATGCAGACAAACAGGTAAAAATGCCATGCCACATCTGTAATCTTACAGTGTTCAAGCAGAATGTCATTTTTCTTATGGTAGAGAAGCAAAAATTACAAGTTTTACACTTGTTGTAAAAAATAATATGCTATAAAATGTTATTAAAAGCACCTCCACCGAAATACCATTTCATCTAACTTTCCCTCTCCCAAAAAGAAACTGAGATTAATTCGATCCATTACTGGAAAGTGATAAAATAGCATGTGTTTTGCACAGTGAAAATTATAGGTGATCTCTGCAATTTCTTGTTAAGGCTAGTCTCCCTATACTATCTATGTAATCTGTCGTATTTACCCTGTCACTAACCCAGCTATCTGCTAAAGACACAGAAAAATTCCTTTTACACAGACAAAAGAGTTGCTCTTCACAGCCCTGGTCCTGCTTGACTGTCAGGGTGGAAGAAGAAGGGGAATGCCATCCTGGTGATGGAATTCAGATGTTCCATACACAACTTTTGCACCTGCCTTTTGATGAGGAGCAGGCTGCAGGAGCAAAAGACACATGCCTTTGCCTACCTCTGGTTTCTTGGGTGAAGGGTACTTGTTGGTGTCACACGTTCCCATTTCCTCCCACTGTCTGCAAGCACACAGATTGTCACGGGCCTTCAGTTACCGAAGAGTGAATCATGGGCCCTCCAGGTCATGTTCCTTCATGAACTGGAGACAACCTAAAATGAAGGAAAGCTGCTCTGAATGAAAACTTCTCTTCAATTGCTCCAAAGTTTAGGTTAAAATGCAGATCGAAAATCCAGAGGGCATTCTATAATCTCACTCGAGTTTGTTAATAAATGATATAGATTCCAATTTCTATCTCTCTTCAAAAAAGCTATAAAGTCATTCTGCCATGACCCATTGTTCTCTAGAATTTTTACCTTTACATTTATGGCAGATTGGAAGGGTTGAAAAATTAATCTGACAACAGATCTTACTTCCATAAAAATAAAAAATGCATTCAAAACAAGTCAGAAAAACAAGAAATATGGAGGATTTTTCAATAAATCAGTATTTTCTGACTTGATGGGAGCTGTGCTACTACTCAAGGGTTTTGTACAGTACCTACGCAGTAAACAAAATCCATTAAATATAGGCGAAAAAAATCTGTGGTTGTGATTGGAATTGTGGTCTCAGATAAAAGATACTAACTAATAAAAAGATGAACTCTCATGAGATAGAAAAACACTTTTGCTTATTTCTTTTCTAGAAATATATCAACATACACCTCTATTTCCCCTGTGTGAAAGCATAAGAAACTTCTACTCTACAGCTTCTAGATCAGCAAGTGCCTTCTCTTTTCAGTTCTGGTGCCATCTTGTTTCCTTTGTGCTCTGCTGCTTTGAAGTATCTCTATTTTAGCCATCTGGACAAAAATCTTTTTCATGGTTAAGGAACCCATGTGAAGAAAATGAATGCCTGCTGATTTTAAACTGTGAGAATGAAGCATCCATCACTTTATTTTCTGACTATTCTATATATGCTGGCAGGAAGTCAGCTCTTGTAGAATATAACCTATTCATGAAGATAGTCTCATTTGCCCTAAACAATGCTCTGCTTTTAATTACATTGTAACAGAACAGCTGACCAACTCTCTAGAGTCTACTCTGAAATTCTGAAAAAAAAATACTTGGCTCAGACAGGACTTCTCTTTACTGCAAGGTAGCATTTAAACTATATATATCTATATACAGATAGATATGCAGTTAAAGATACAGATAATAGCTCTGGTAGTGGTGCTGCTTCTTGGCTGGTGTTGCATCAAAGAGGCAGTAATCCCTGTGTGCTCCTTCCTGGAAAGCAGAAACACAAGAACACCATACAGTTGAACAGAAAATCCCCCAACCTCAGACCTTGCTTCTTTCCATGCTCTTCAAATCCTATTCACTTGGGCCATATAAGCCCCTCTGCTATAAAAGGTGTCCAAATCTTCTGCTTCTGCTTGTGTCAGTTTATTTTCTCCCAGATCTTTATTTGGCTATGTAAAAATTATGTACCTTAATGATACAATGATCCATCCTGGATGTACCTATATAGCACGGCAGAGGTCTTTGCTCTGTGTTTCATAGTCCTGTTCCCCTAATAATGCAGCTATGTTAGAATTGCAATTTCCTTGGAAACTAAAACATAGAAAAGAGGGTTTAAGTGTGGTCATGAGTATCCTGTTCCTGCAGCTCACACCTGAATCAGTCAGCTGGAAAGAGCTCCTGGGTGATACACGGGCTTGATCTTTCCACATGTTTCACAGTTATTTAGAATAGCAAGGAAAAATAAACAACAATTTATTAGGTAGAGAGGTTTTAACCTCTGTGAGACTGTGATATTGTTCAGGCTACATTAAGCCTGACAGTGAAAAATCTGTTCCCTAATTTGTTCCCTGTAATTGCAGATATGTAAACTGTAAAAGATCTAACTTAAATTACTTTCCTTAGCTGAAAGCTGTGACCTAAAGTCCTACTAGAATACTTGAAAAACAAGAATCATAGAATCATAGATTGTTTTGGTTGGAAAAGACCTTCAAGCTCTTTGAATTCAACCATCAAACTAGGACTGCCAAGTCTACCAATAAAGCATGTTCCTAAGGGCCACATCTACTGTTTTTTTGAACACTTCAGGGACGGTGACTCCACCACTTCTCTGGGCAGCCTGTTTCAATGCCTGACCAGCCTTTCAGTGAAATAGTTTTCCCTAACATTCAGCCTGAACTTCCCCTGGTGCAACTTGAGGCCATTCCCTCTTGTCCTTGAAGCTTCCTCATAATTCATTCAGAATGGCAATGTAACAAATGGTAAATTAAAACAAATGGAAGACTGAGCTCTTAGATTTTTAAAGTAAAACACCCATTGAAAGCCTTTCTAAAAAGGTCTATTTTCTTGCCACAAACCTATAATGCAAGAGGAAAACCAGACTGACCAATTAGTTAAAAATTTAAAAACTGACACCGAAACTGCCCTTAGGTTTTGTTCCTGGTGCATCACTTCATCTGTAGAATCAGCTCTATAGAGCTGTCTTCTGCTTAGAACCTGCCAGGATGAAATTAGATTCCTTTCATTTAATATGCTACCTAGAAACTTCACACAAGGCCTGATGTTTATTCCTAAAGAATTTATGAGTTTTAAAAGTCTTATATTTAAATAGTGTTTTTAAATATATTGCTTAAAAAACATTGCATTTATTATAATATTAAAAATTAAATATTACACTATAAAATAAAGATTTTTTTAAAAAGTGCAATTGTGCTGAACTTTGTCAATTAAATGTTTACCTCGGATTACCATTCATTCCTCAGAGATTTATCTCTGGTTCTTTCAGTCACTGTTGATATAGAGAAGAAGGAATTGAGTAGTTCTAGTAATCTAGTACTTTTAACCTCCAAATAACACTTTCTAATTCCTTAGGTCACTGACATTCGGCTACCTGAGCTTCCTTATTATAATATGCGTGGGGATATTTCTTTTAAATCCAATTTTCAACTCAAACCTCTTTAGTTAGTTGTTCACTCCGTTTCCAGGGAAAGTGTCAGATTTTCTCATAGTTAGTTTCCTGTGGTTTGAATATCTCATATGTTAGAAAAAAAAATTCTTCCACTGAAAATCTATCCTTTGTGTTTCATATAAGCTGTCATAATTTCAAATAAGCAAAGATGTATTTTATTAATATCTATTCTACCTTCTCACACCTATATGCAAACCCAGCATATAGTACTTGCCCAAGGAAAGACTTGGGAAGCAGAGCTTAGCCTGATAAATTCCTGCCTCAGTGAAGCCTTTGGGAACATACTTAACGTTGTGTTTAAAAAGAAGAATGTGAGTTAAGGTTTGCAGGAATCAGGGCCAAGAAGGCTGGTGCCCATCCCGGCAAAGTGATGAATAAGCATACTAAATTTGCTCTGCAATAAATGGTAGCTTCAAATCACAAAAGACATGTGAAAATCACCTTTGTGAAATGAAAGAAGAAAGTATCTAAGTACAGGTACTAAATAATAAATCCTTCAGGGATTCAAATGACTCTGTTAATTAGTAACAGAGTTTGAAATTTTAATCTCTAGGTCAGCCATTCAAATCCAGCTAAATTCAGTCATAAAAGGTTATTGCTGTTTAATGACAGCTTCCAGAACAAGCAAAAAGAGTGTGTTTAAAGGTAGCCTTAAAGGAGACTCCTTTGTTTGCCAATCCAGTGGTTTGAAAGACGCCAGCCACAACACATCAGTATTTTTCCCCACACTAATGGGAAAACTACAACAATATTATATTTGAGTAAGCTGGAAAGTTTTTCTCTTTGATGCCATTAAATTATCTCTGCTCTTCACAGTGATCCATAAGTAAGGATCTTCCTGGTGCACAACGCTTCTGTTTGCCTGAGTCACTGCATAGGAGAGGCTTTACTTGGAGATGGCTTTTATAAAAGAGAAATTATTTTCTGAGGGCAGTATAACAAGCAGTGGCTCGAGGGGAAAGGAAAACATCCAGAGTATAGGAAGATTGACTCTATTCCTTCTTACATCAGTTTTGAAGAAGCTTTAACTGCACAGGTACTAAAGTATCTCACCTGAACATTTCAAAGCACATGGGCAATGCCAGACCAGACAATGGATACTCTACTACCTCTTTACAGGGTAAAAAATCCTTGCAAAGGTGAAAGGCAAAGGATGGTCAGGACCATAGGATTCATCCCCAGGAAGGGGTAGATGTATGCTCTTAGGGGGAAGAGAAAAATCACCTATCAGCATTACAGTCAAGAATACTGATAATGAACTGTAACTCAGGGCATCTTAGCACAGCTTTTGAACCAGCTCTGTGACAGGAACATGTCAGAGTGCAATTCAGTTACTTTTCATTAAAGCAGTGGCTGGAAACTGTATACAAGACCTCATGTTTTAGTCAGTGCTTGTGAGAGGACTGCAAGAGAGGAAAGCCTGTTTTTACTAATAGTTCATGCTTTATGAGCAAGGATACAGAGCTACTAGCACATACTGCGGTCAGGCAAGACTGGTCTTTCTCTTGATATTATATACCAGCTCATTCACTTGCCTGCTTCCCCACTTGATTCAGAAAACAAAATCTCCAGAGCTTTCCTACACCTCTGGAAGAAACCACTGGTGCCCGTCTACTGCTCCTGGGCAATTATCACAGGCATTACTCTATAAGCTCCAGGAGTTTTCTCTCTTGCTGATGGAGAGAGATCATCTCTTCCAGATGAGATTCAGAACAAAAGCCCAAAGCAGCTGTACTTTATCACATCTGAAAGGGCTTATCTTTCTCCACTGATTACAGAGGATTCCAGGGAAATGGCCCTTAATAGACTAAGGGTGGCCTTGCGCAATACTCCCTTTCTTTCTCCAGAGTACATCCTTTCCCATTACTTTGTCTTTGTTTACAAGCAGCCAGAAAAGGGAAGAGAAAGCTTGACTACTTATAATTTATCTTGCTTTGTAGGCTTTTTTTTTTTGTGGGGGTGTAATTTTTATTAATAATAAATTATGTTGGCAAAATATTTTTAATATATATTTACTGGACTATTTAGTGTCTCGACCTCCTAAATTATAGGCAAGAAGAACAAACAACAAGAGAAGAAAAGAAACACCAACAAGAAACATCAACAAGACATCAACATCAACAAGACATCAACATCAACAAGAAACATCAACAAGAAAAGAAACATCAACAAAAGAAACATCAACAAGAAACATCAACATAATGTCCATATTAAAAATCAGTAATATTGCCTTTGGAAAGAGATTTTTCTAAGATACCAAGACATGGACCATTTACAGAATCAAGGGGTCTATATGAATAGTTTATACTTAATATAAAAATATCTAGAAGCTATTTTAGATTATGCAGTACAGTAGAATACTTGTGGATACCTAGATTTGACTGCATGCCACAGTGACTGAAGTTTCTCAGTAACCTTGTAGTGTATTTTAGTCTAACAAGGACAATAATTAAGATGAGGTAAAAGAGAGGAGGGAGCAGTGTTCTTGACTACCACACAAGGAAGAAGCTGGAGATTTAGTGAGATCAGAGATCAGGACTTGGTTAAGAACCACTCGAAAAAGGGTCAAACATAAATTTTCCTCTTCTTGATCTGTTTTTTCACTTACCAACATTATTTCAGTCCTGTATTGCACCACATCCTGAAAATTCATCTTCATCGAGGCCCAAACGTAGGCAGACCCCTCTAACTCAGTACATGAGATTGAGTGAAATCAAGACACATTTTACAAAACCAAGGCACTACAGACTGACCTCATGATCCCTTTTGATGACTACAATCAACCTGAGTATAATGGATTGCAAGATTAGATTTATATTTTCAAACATCTGAGTTCTGCACTTAAAAAAACCCAACAAGCATATTTGCTTGTCCATTCATTGCAGTTTTATGCCTTTGAATAATGTCCACAGCAGAGTTTTTAGTCACAAATTATAACCAATTTATTTCTATATAGTAAAAGATAACTTACTTAAATTTTTTATTCATTTTTTTTTTTCATTAAAAGCAAATGAAACCAAATGAAAATCAATTTTTGCAGTTTATTGAGAGGAGAAAGGAAAAAAGTTACTAAAAAGGACAGCCTACAAGGGGCCAGTAATCTGCCTGGAGACAAAGCAACCTGGTGTACTTATGGTCATGTAAGATTTGCTTATTTTATCCTACAAAGCTGTTTTAAGAAAAAGCCTAAACTGAACCAAAACTCATTTAAGTCTTTTTAGTGATATCTTACTGAACAAATAGTTCAGTCAGGGAACTATGTTCTTTCCTACTACTTTTAGTTTGTTCCTGTGGGAAACATTCAGGCAGGACATATTGTTTCTGTCAGGTTTGTACAGGTAGTATGAGAAAGAAATTTTAGGACTGGCCAGTTGCCACCTCATGAGTCTTTCACAAGCGTCAATCTAACCTACAGCAGAGGAAAAAACACTGGCAATGGAGTGGTAAACACTGGAAATATAATATGACTGGGTTAGTAATAGACCTTCAAGTGAAATTTATCTTTGCAATTTTAAAAAGATTATTCATATATTGCTACTATTATAAAAATATCTGGCTGGTATTTTTTAATTTTAAAGCTGTTTATTTCCCAGATTCCCAAACGTTTAGACTGTCTTTGATACCCTGTCTAGTTCTCCATCTCAATGATAGGCAGCTCAGATTAAATCTCCACAGCTGAAAACTGAAGGAAAGCAAAGGATAAGGAGCACTAGACAGGCCTGACATAGGACGCAATCCAGCAACTTCTACTTATGGATCCATTTTCCATATCCACCCATTCTGTTTTGGGAAGGACAGTAGAGTAACTCATTTGAGGTTAGTGATTAAACTAAAGCAACCAAACTTCCTAGTTCTTAACATTACGTCTTCTTTATTTATGTATTTAGGCATTCATCTTAGTACTTGGTTCACTGCATTAACCATTCACAAGCCACTTCACAGATGAGCGTGGTAGCAACCCTGCTGTCCTGGTGGCTTAACCTCCAAGCCATGCTTATAAACAGCTTCAGCTGCAGGGAACAGTACTGCTCCTATGTAGAATTTGTTGATCTAGGCTTCAGAGCACACAGCTGACACTCCATTACACAGATTATTTCCACATCACGGTAAGTAATCCAATTGACTAAAATAGCATGGAATTAGGCAGTATATAGCAGCAGTAATGGTAACAAAACTGGCTCTAAGAAAGTCCTCACCCATAATTTTGAAAAACTTTCATCATGTCGGTATTTTCCTGGTTAATATCTGAATGATTGCAGGTCAGTAAGTCTGAGAAATGCTGGTGTGTAGAGGATCTGAGAGACAGCTGTTTTAAGGTCTCCTTCTTGCCTCTGGCTAGTGCAAGAGACAACTATAAAGATATCTTGTCCTGGACAATAACTATGGCTGGCAATAAATAATGTCTCATGTCCTGACACAGTGCCTCACTGACAGACTTGTGTTCTCAAATGCCTGCTTTCTATTGCCTTCTTTTCCTTCCACACACATACAGCTGTAAGAGCTGCTCTCTACCATCATCCTTCCAGCAGTCAGTGAGCCTTATGGTCCATATTCCATGGACAATACATCTATATTTGTGTTGTCAGTCTTGAATTATTGTGGGTCAGATGTCTGGTTTCCCCTCATGGAAGACAAGTACTCAACCAATGACCCATGCAGTATATGCCAATGGAGTATATTGCCTGGAGCTATCCAAGCCAGGGAGGATGTCTTCTTCTGTGCAGGCTACAAAGGATAGGAGAGTGTCAGTTGACTGGTCCTTCAGGTAACTGGATATAGGGGGACACTGTAGGCACATCTGTAGCCTGAAAGTCTGGCACCAGCCCATGTTCTTAATCTTTCCCTTTTGCTATGAGATGCTGATGGGCAATGGCTTTAATGAAGCAGACACCTTTTTACAAGAGCACAGGATAGTTATATGCAGCACAAATACATCAGTGATGGAGTGAACAGCCAGAGGTGTAAAAAGACCTTGGTAAAGGTGTACTCCCTGAGATATCTTGTGGAGGCCTCCCTACAGCCCTGGAAGTGCCATAAGTAGGACAAGACTGGTGAAAGAACAAGTCAGCGTGAGTCTTCCCCAGTGCAACAACCCTTCTGAGAGACCAAACAAAGCAGCACAGTGTTGGTCAGAAAGCAATTTCCATGGTATTCAGAGCTCTTCAAATTTTTTTCATTCTGATACAACTTTGGTAAATAGGGTGTTTTCTTTTAGTAGTGAGTGTGGTATAAACGGTTTTCTACTAACATTCTGAGGCAAACACTTGACTTAATTTTTCCAGCCACCTGAGTTTTGCACTATCAAATTGTCACTATGAACTGAAACTGAGGAGTAAATGTGAGGCAACACAAGACAGAAAATCTTTCTCTGAAGAGAGATGGTAAGGTTGTGGCAAAAGACAGCATGACACCAAACCACTCCTGATAAAGATCTTTAAAGACAACCCCATCCGTTTTTCAAAAGCAGTGTGTTTCAGCTCTTACAGAAGTCATAGGACAGGCCATGACAGCCCAAACCATCAGAGAAACATGACTTTTCCCTGCCTGCTAGATAGGATAGATTTATTCTTTCTTCTGCTTCAACTAGAGAGAAAAATAAATTACTTACAGCTGCTTAAATGCTATGTGGTAAACTTTGTTGTCTATCAGGAAACATTCCTTACTGAAAAAGAAAAAAATTCTCTTAATTTTAAAGATCTGTTCCAGAGCAATTTTTGGAAATCAATGTCTTCCTAATATAGATCAAACAATAAGCAGTATGCCCATGAACATAAATTGCCTCTGCATTAACCTTTGGGGGAAAAAGGTAGAACAACAAGGTAAACCTATATTTAATGGGTGATTCTAGGAGCAGGACAACCTAACCCAGATGCCTCATTCTTCTTTGTTTGGAATTTGACCTCTGTGTTCAAGTACATACGTTAACAATTAACTTATTTTGCTGTCTCCCATCTGTTGGTTCAAATACATAAGGGGAAAGACACGCCAAATTGTTTTCATTTGAGCAAAATAGCTGATGCCAATGACGAATAAGGAACAGACCATGAATATTTTTCAAATGTAGTCAGTTACTGGTTAATGAGAAAATACCAGATACTACCTCTTGAAGTAGATGTATCATCTAAATAAACTGATGTTCAACTGCTGTTACAAAACCTAACTATTTACTTTCCACGTTTGCAACTGCCCTACATGTTTATTCAAGATAAAGGCAGGTTCGTGCCCTGGTAGCAGAGACATCAAGGGAACAGACTGTATAAAAGAGAAGTAAACAAACATACAAAGAGGCATGAAACAATGAAAAACTCAGGGGACCTTCTCCCACTTGTACCCCACTTTGTAGGTTTGATTTGCATATAAATATTTACCCTTTTGTCAAGACAATACTCTACATGCATGGAGACCTTCATGCCACAGATACCAATCCGAAAGCGAAATACACATTCTTCAACATATTCTTTGAGTCAGGCAAGTTTCCCTAAGAAACACTTATTTCTGACTCAGTAATTATCTTCCCTTTTCAGCCTTGGATATTTTCCTGAGTCTCACCTCAAATAAGAATCTGCCTGTCCAAATGCTGCTTGCTGCTAATTCACTCATGTCATTCTTGAGTCTGGGATCCCATACTGCCTGGTGCTTTTGGGGATCATAGAGCACTCAGAGATGTCTTGAATTCAGAAAACCATTATACACTGCAAGCTCAGGCTTGTAGCAATGGACCAGGCCATCAGATGACATTGAAGCAATACAGCTGTCAATAAAGTAGAATGCTCAGGGACAATTGGATATATGCAGAGGAGAAAGGAGACCTGTGTTTTGGGAAGACAGCCAAATGAACCAGAACAGGTCTAGGATAGATTGTCAGTGGTGTACTACAAGTCCTTGGATTAGTAATTGGGCATTGAAAAGTAGGAAGAAGTTAATTTCTAAGGATAAGAAAGCAAAACTTTGCATCCCAAAACAAAACCTCCTCTAAAGATATCAAAGCAAACTCCATACATGAGGTCTCACTGTGAAATAGGTTAGCTCTTATTTCACAGCTGAGGAAACTAAGGCTCACTATCACACAGACAAAAAATGGCAAAGCTGTTTTTCTTATCTAGGTTTTCAATAAGACCCTGGTTTAGCCAAACAGCAAGAGCAAAGGTCAGTTTAGCTCAGATTTTTTCTGCATCATTTAGCCCAAGCAGTAAATCAAACAAGGGAGTTTCAGTAGGACAAAAGATCAGATCTGAACTGAGGCTGAAACTCCTGGATTTCATTTAGAGAAGACAAAAATTTCACAACTGTGTAAGATCTGAGCAGACACACGTGCCGCTTGCACATACAGCAGCTGGCAGTAGGCAGCTGAGACCCACTACTCCAGGAGTGATTTTAGTGAAAAAAAAATTCACACAGCTTGTCAGGTGGTAGCTGGACACATCTGATGCATCATCACTATATGTCAAGGTGAGTCAGAATGCACATGGCAGATAGGAAAATTAAAAAGATTAACTCTCCATCACCAAGACACTTCTGTGGCTTAGGGTAAGAGAATCCATCAAGGACTGATGGAACCAGCCAAAATAATTTTGAACAAAAGTCCACAGAAAGGAAACGTGTAGTGGTCCTAATTAGGACCCACTGGAAAAAGGTGCATCACTTTTTTCCAGATGACAGAGCCAGTAAACAGTGGAATATTTTCAATGGGAAAGAGTAACAAATAAAATAACTAAATACATAACCTCTGCTGCTTATAAATCCAAAGCTGTGTAAGACCCACAGAAAGAGAAAGCATCATTAAAATAGACTCAAAAATAAAGTTGGCATAATGTCTCAGTCAATCAGGGTACAGTCAGTAAGCCACATCTGTAGTTGTTCTATTCAAATGTGCTGTTGAGCAGAATTGACTCATCTAGTTAGGGAAACAGCCACTGGGAAGAGAGAGGCATGAGGACACCACTTCAACTATTACAAGTGGGCAATTTACACAATCCACATGGTGTCAGGCATGGTTGAGGTGATAAAAGGTTGGGAACATTTTCAGCTTTGCTTTCTACGAAGTAGCCAAAGAGCCATTAAATATGGAATTATAATCTTGTACAAACGAAGCACTCCTAAAATAAAGAAATACATTCATATTTTACAATGTTCTTTGTTTTAAAGATCACTTGATACTTTAAATCATTTATTATAATACGTTTTTCTTCCTTAACAGGGTTATCAGGTTAGTAATCTCCACTCTAACCACTTTTCCTTGGGTTTATATACTAAAAGAGACAGCTCTGGTTTGCAATCAAGATGTCCAGCTATTCCCATCATCTGGCAGCTAAATTCAGCTGTTGAATGGCTGCAAACCCCAGATCCAAAGACCATGTCTTGTTCTCTGCCAACACTTCTCCCCTCTGGTTCTGGAAAGGAAAGTAAGTCTGTTTTTCAAGGATCCTCTTGAAAATCTTTTGCCTCCTCATCTTGATTTAATCTTGTCAGAATAAACTCTAAGTACATACCTGTAAATGTGATATATGAACTTGATGACAATCAAGAAAGCGCTGCTGGGAGAAAACAGTTGCTGCAGTCATAGTGCTGGCACAAGATATTTTAGTGCTATTGGAGATAATTAAGACTAAAAGAAAGCACAGTAGTAGATTGTTTTCAGTCACTGACAATCCACTGAGCTTTGTCCCTTAAATATATGCCATATCTAGTGGCCTCCTACCTTTGCTGGGGATTGTGGGTACAGAAATGGGAGACTGGAAGTAAAAGAACACATCAAATTCTATGTGACAGCAGTCTCTTCAATTTCAAGGGACAAGGGAAGGGAACAGAGATGCCTGTCATGACTTCTAATAATCTCTTAAAGATCTAGGGTCCAGATGGAATTTCATGGGATCTCTCAAAACAACTTCATCCTTAATTGCTCTGAGAATAATTATGTAAGATGCTGATTTGAATATTAAATGGTAAAATACCATAAAAACTTAGCTCAGTAGCTAAAATTGTCTTCAGGGATGTGATCATTGATAAACTGCTCCTGAAAAAGGGACAAAAGTTTGTAGCTCTTTTTCTTTCCTTTTATTTTCCTGCCTCTCCCTTGCACACATAGCACTATGGCCTTATTTGCTTGCTCTGGGGGACTGCAAAGACTCTATAACAGAAGCAATAAAAAAAAGATGAAAACCTAGGAGTAACTTAAGTGAGATATTCTCAAAGATGCCATCTGGAGTTGAGTATAATAGCTTCATGCTAGTACTGAACACGATCCTGCAAGTGGTCAGAGTTCAAATTCTAGACTCAGGCTTCTTGCGATATTGAAGAAAGTGCTTTTAATCTTTCATGGTTTTGTAGAACAAGAGTCAAATATTTTCTTCAGGCAGCATTTCTTGCAGTTCACCTTCCATGCCTTCTGAAATCTTGGGGAAGAGAGAAAGTGCAGAGCTTTTCTGCCTTTAGATGGATGCTTAACTGCACACTTGGAGTGAACTGTCCCAATAAGCCCTGAAAGCTGTATGCATCACAGAGCCTTCATTTTGAGAAATTAATTATTCCTTCCCTCAGGTAGGGATGGAAGGAGTTAAGAATACTATAAGAATAATAGAATAATAGGAAAGAGACCTTTCACAACATTGATGGGCCATGCTAGAACAGGGTTGAAGGACTGGAGTAAGAAGTTCTGCAAGCTTACAGCTTCATACTCCTGGTACATTTCTACAGTATTTAAAAAGTTTGGATATTAGCCACATTCATCTTATGTGCTTAATTAGAGGAAATGTTTGAGATAGACTCTCATAGAATTTAATTTCCTTTCTTCTGCTTTTCATCCTCAAATAGGGGACCAGTCTTCAACACCCATCTCGTTGGGAAGGAAATAAACTGGTGTCTCCCATCTCTCAGACTAGTGCCCTAGCTCTTAGGCTGTAGGCTTCTCTGGGAGTGGAGTGTTCTCACTTCAGGGCTGTTGAGCAACACTCCTTAATAAAACTTTTCTCCTCTTTGCCCTCAGAGTCCTGAACTCCTCCCTGGGTCATAGCACTAGTTCTAAAGGAATGGTGGGGAATGTACATGTTCTCCAGGACAATACTGCAAGGCAGAAGACTACAAAACATGTTGAACGCAGATCTCCAACTTCCCAAGCGAGTTCTCTAGCCACAGGACCCCTAAATAAGTGGTCAACACTTCTCTCTTCTGAGCTCTTAAAGAAAAGCATGAGGCAATCCCTTATTCTCAAAATACTGAAGATCAACCGAAGTTTTTGCGGCTGTGAATCACACTTTCCTCACATACTGAACTCAGAACTGCAGCCAAGCGCCAAAATTGGAGAGACAGAGAGAGTTTCACACACATCTGGTCCTCAAATGGCTGAAGCCTCCTTCCGAATAGCACACTGGATTTTGTGAATCCAGCTTGTGAGCCCTCGGAACCCTAAGTCTATGTCATGCTACCTGAAGAGCTGGATTTCTAACTTGGGTTGGTGAATCACATTCCCAAAGGTAAGCCTGTTAAAAGTATCTCTTAAGGGCTGGGCAAAAATACTGCATTTCAAGAGGAAGCTACCAATTATTTTTTTTACAGTAGTCTTAAACAGAACCTAACACTGGGAGCCCCCTCTAAGGGAGTGGTACTGTTACAAACTCACTATCCAAAAAGATGTATCAGTCAGTGTCACTGCTTCAGCTCGATGTGCCTAAAAATGGGCCAACTGTTAATATCCTTCTTATCTGTTACATGTATCTTTAAGACAATGCAGGCTATTTCCCTATCGCTAGGCAAGATCTGAGGCTGGAACTATGACAAATTAGGTGTAGCTGATTAAACAACAAAAAAAAAGTAGTTATTTTTTTCCCAGACCTATCAGTCAATATGCAGCAAATTTGCCCATTCAGAACATTTATTATAGAAAAGAGCCTCATCCTCGATTATGCAAATTACCTCTCACCAATTTTAATGTATCAGTTCTACCTTTCTATTAATGCCTGACCTGTACGTGACTGTTGAAAAATGATTCCTGGTCCTGCAGCTGAACCCACAGAACAGGCATTTCCCTCTGCGGGAAAGATGCAGGCCAGTGTTTCGTTGGTAAAACCAAATTGGATTGGGCCCAGCCTTACCCAGTATAGCAAAACAACTGACTTGATTTGGGTTTTTTTTCCAATTTGGTTGATGTCATCCAGGAAGCAGCTCAATAAAAAAAAAAAAAAAAAAAAAAA